>DWLH01000641.1:0-17877 GCA_018249795.1 Heliconius telesiphe telesiphe
TTTATTTTGTTTGATTTTTTGGTGAAAAGAAGAAATACTTAACATGGCGTATGAATAAGCAATTAGTTAGGTACTTTAACTAAGATGTTTCTAATATCATAATGATTGGTTACTACACATGAAAATACTAAGCAATACTATCGCAAATTAGCAAGCAATCGATAGTTCACAATAATCGATAGTATCGATACTATCGTTTCCTAGAAATTCAATAGTATCGATGTCTTTCTGATTTGGAGATACGATACTATCGATAGTATTGCATTTGTCCGATAGTATTGTACCCTTTTGAACTATCGATAGTTTCGATACTATCTCTTTAATCGATATTATAATCGATAGTATCGATTAAAGAGATAGTATCGAAACTATCGATAGTTCAAAAGGGTACAATACTATCCCCCTAATAGCCCTTCTATTCTATAGGGGTAATAGCCCTTCTATCGGACTACTATCGATAGAATATCGATATCCGATCGATAGTCCACTATCGATCGGCAACACTAATTTGGGCCTAGGGATGCCGGATGTTAGGAAAAACATCGATGTCAACATCGAAGCTAAATCGTCGATATGCGATAAAAATTGGAAGAAAAACATCGATGTTAGCCAACATCGAAATTTTTTTTGCACATATCGTCATCAATAAATAACAAAAACTGGACAAGCGCGAGTCGGGCTCGCTTACCAAGGGTTCCGTAAAAAAATTGGAGGTCTCGCAGCTTTTTCTGAATTTCAAGCTTAGCCAGAGCCCTTTCATCGGACACCTCACTTGAACTTAGTGTTACTTAGAAACGGGTAAAATTTAAGATCTTTTGCCAAAATACGCCTTAATGAATTTCGGGTTGATAACTGGGGATCGCGCCGTACAGATGTCGCGACTTCGCTTACAGTTTCTTCCGTACTTATTGGTACCTTGACGCCTGGGTCGCCCCCCAGGTTTTTGATTCAGTGTCGAACCCGTAGACTCAAACTTTTTGACCCACTATCTGATAACACTTTCGCTTGGACATTGATTTAAATTATGTAAAGTAAACTCGGAGCGAAATAGACGCCGCGCAACAGTGCACAAATCGCCATTTTTGCAAAGCCTTTACACAGAACGCACGCTGCTCACCGGTGAAACGCTCCATGGCGACTTAACTTATATTCTTCACTCAACCCCCCGCGGGGGGAGATGGGAAACGGTATCAGGGCTGGGCATTTTCTAAAATAGTTACTCCGCCCATTAATATGGGTGGAGTATGCGTCATGGGGGTGGACCTGGAGGTGGAGGCTCTCTTTGGTTGGCTCTTATTAATGAGACTGGGGGAAGGGAAATGGATGAGTTAGTGATGCCGGGCGGTTAGCCCAGCCGAATGAGAACCTTGGTAACCCAAGGGAGGCCCAGCTTAGGCGACCAGCGATATTGGCAGCAGCTCAGGAGTTGGCGTGGGGTAAGATGTCGAGACGTCGGTCCGGTTAAATGTTCTGACAGCTAGCCGTATGATGTGTTCCTCAAGGTTCTCTATAAGGAGGTCACGCCGAATAGTAGCGTTCCACCCTGTACATAGTCGCATCTACGCCTCTGTAGTCTATAGTGTACAATGGCGCCAAACTATCGAAAGCTAGGCATGAGACTAATATATCAAAACATAATTAACGTCTATTATGAGTCTTTTTCCATATTAAGTATAAATAACTTAACTTAACTTAGCTTCACGCTTTATCCCTAGCGGGGTAGTCAGAGAGAACGGAGTGCCAAACGCTACGGTATACGGTAAGTATAAATAACTTAACTTAACTTAGCTTCACGCTTTATCCCTAGCGAGGTAGTCAGAGAGAACGGAGCGCCAAACGCTACGGTAACGGTAAGTATAAATAGTTACTAATTATTTATAAACGTTCCAAATTTTGTAATGTAATATATCATAATAGTTACTCATAGTCGTTGTTATGTTTTAGTATTCGTTTGTCATATCCGTTTCTTAAAACTATATTTGATAGCCATATAAAAAATATATATCGGATATTATAAGTTATAGGCACCGCCGCGCTAAACGGTTAGCGAGAACGAGAGTCAAGACTCGAGATCTAGATCGAGACGCCACAGCGACTGATCATCGGTTTCTTATCGAATATCGATGATTTGTGTGAGAATTCATCATCGGCGTGTACACGGTTCGTGATTGGTTGCCGTATATGATCGTCGATCATTTGATCGGGTCATTGCGTTGTTAGAGATAGAATCAATCACGCGCTTCTCGTGGGACTTCACATGCTTGCGAGTTGCGACACTCTTCCAGTATCATCGATATTGTGTTCTTGAAGGCCAATCAAGTCTCCTCCTAATAATTTATTAATAAGATAAAATAGATAAAGAGTAAAAATGACACAATAAATATTAACTATAATGATTCAGGTTCCCCTCCAAGTCTGCGCTGTAATACCACTATGCGAGAATCTACCGGGTGCGGCGTGTGCTCGCGTGGGCGACGTACTGCCCGCGCTCAGTGGGCCGCGCATGCTGGTATGTACTTAGCTATGACCCGACAAGAAGTTTATGAATTATCGAAGGGCACGCCTCCACTTCCCCGCGACACCTCACAAGTCCCATAACAGTAACGTATAGTACACTTTACAGACACAAAGTGACGGCGAACTCCGCATACCGAATATTATATTCATGATTGTAAAATGTACACTACGTGAGTTTGACTCATGCTCATGTTCACAAACTTCATAAAAAAATTGTCAAATATATACTTACACTTATATTTGTGTCTAGACTAAGATTTAGGAATATTTCCTGATGTTATGAACGTTTATCTACACTAGCACGTTATGTGCTGCACTTACTTAGACATCATAGTTAACATAATCCATATACAGTCTAATCATATTTACGAATTTATATCACTGCTATAATCTAAGATAAATATTTAATTTAAAAATTACATTTTTCTGAGTTAAAAAAGAAAACATCTGACAAGTTTTTTTATATATTTATTTAAGTATAAAAGAGTTATATTCACGCACGCATTCTCACTTTCTTCTTCATTTTTCTCGTCAAGGAGATTCTTCCATGTAAAGCCTTGTAGTTCAAGGGAGAGTTGAAGGAAGCAGGTCATGCGGTAGAGCCGCCACGCGATGAACCTACGAGTGAATCAAGCAAGCAAACCATACGCGAAGAATGGCGTCGGACCGTGTGGCGCACCACACAACGACTAAATAAACTAGAAGATTAACACAACAACCACGACCGCTGACTCTTTTTTTTTTCTTCGATTCGTCGTTTCGCTCTTGACGGATCAAGAGCAAAACGACAAAGAAAAATAAAAGAGTTTTGAAGTATTGCCTTACGACAAAACTAAGACACAAGAGAGTAATTGCACAATTGTGTTATATAGGTGGAAGACACCTCGCTGGCGTCGCGGCTGGTGTCGGCGGACGCGCTGGTGTTCGGGCAGGCGATGCATAAACCATCGCTCGTTGTTGATTTGGCTGCTGATACTGGTACCTTTCCCTATTATACTTCAACTCTTATAGCTTTTTGAGGTACGTGTTATGTTAAAACTTTAAGCCTACTGATCTACGTAATATTCCAACTTGAGTAGGGCACTAATGAACTAATTGTTTGTTCAAATTCCATAAGTATATTATTATTATATTATTTGCTATCTTTTAACTAACATTTGGTTCCCAGAGGTTACAAAATCATCAGTAGGCGAAGCAGCTTTCGGAGTTTTCTCCAATTCCTTACAGGCATGGGGTGCGGTGAAGAGCGCGGGAGTAAAGACGGGTGATCGACCGTGGCGGATGCCTCTGTGGGACTACTATGGGAAACAGATTGATAGTTAGTATTGTGAATAGTATTTATTCAATGAGATATGAACCCACTATGTTCATATACAGGTGGACGCTCCTTTTACGGGAACAGCATATAGGGTAAAATATTTTAAACCCATACCTAGAGAAATTAATCATGATACCTCAACAGTATTTTTTTTCATTTCACGATGTTTATCCATACCTGTGTTTCGTGTGACGCAGTTACGCATAGATATCAATAACGTTAACATATACTACTACAAAAATACTACTAAAGATTAAACAATTTTGAACTGTGCCGCCAATACCTATGAATCTATTTCTTTGATAGGTTTATGCTGCGTGCGTCGTTCTTGACAAATGGCGTTTAATTTTACAACGATAATTTTATTATTTATTTTGTTTGAAAAAAACACTTTTTCATTTTTGGGAAAATAAAATAAATAATTGTATTAGGTTTTTAAAGAGTAGTTAAAACTGTGGTTTCATTTAAAGTGGTGCTGACAAAAACACTGTATAATTTTGCAGCGTTTGTAGCAAAAATCTTTCTCCGTTAGATAATATATTAAATAATACATTTTAAGTATTTTTTTTTAATTTTACTCTGTATCCCGCATATAGCAGACTAGGCAGATGGAACCTGGAAATATAGCGTTAAGACACTCCGTTCCTTTCCCTACTTTCTGTCGAATTCTGGAGGCATTGCGTGTTGAGAGGCAGAACTCAACGGCTATTAAATATGTAATTTCCTCGAGTGGCAATCAAAGCCACAATCTGTCGCAGTTACATTCGTAGGGTTGTGTGCCACTACTCCTACTACGTATGAAGTCTTTAATTATATACTTATAAATCTCCTTATTAAAATTTTAACTGATAAACATCATGCTGTTGCAATTTTTCCTGAGGAATAAATTAAAATAATATATATTGTGTTTATTTTACTTATAATAAAAACGTTATTATCTTCGAATAGACGACCCGGCGGTTGATCTAAGATCTAAAGGTTCTGGCAAAGCGTCACCTTGTATTGGAGCTGCTTTTCTACGGGTAAATAATATATTTTTAAAAGATTTTTCTAATGTATCAACATTATTAATCTAGTAGGTATCACTAATATTCTGTTTCATATACTTATATCTATATTCATTTATAATTTCTACAATTTCAATGTCACTTAGTCTATTTGACATTTCCGAGATATGTGATGTACTTATCTATAAGTATATTAATTACTAGTGGCCCCCATGCCATTACATTCACTTAAAATATACAAATGTTTATCTAAGTGAAAAAGAAGATTAAATTTAATATTTACATTTAATGACATTTAAGAAAAAAACCAACCAAGCGCGAGTCGGATCTGCCTACTGAGACTTCTGCACCAATTTCCGATTGTGATTGGGAAATACCTTATAGGTTTTGATAATGCGGCGAATAGAGTTAAGAAACTTAATTTTACGAGCATATATACTTATTTAGTATAAATAAACTACAAATATAAGTTTGTAATGAGTTTTTTATATAAAATACTAATAAAAAAAATCAGCTTCACGCTGTATCCCGCACACAGTAGGGTAGGCAGAGGGAACTTAGTGTTAAGACATTCCGTCTCCCAGTTTCTGCCGAATTCTGGAGCAATCATCATACAAATAATAATTTACAAACAATATCAAACAACAAAAGATTTGGCCAATTCCAATATAACAGATGTATAAAATAATTCTTTTAGCAAGTAGCAATTTTGTCGAACAACATACTTTAAATTGATTTAATTTCTTTATTATATTGAAACACTTTTATGTTCTCCACAACCACATCTTCCTGTGTTAGTCCCATAATAATTTATTTGGTTTAGCTGGTCCGGAGGTTAGCCCGAATAAACAGACAGACAAAAATGTTAAAGATGTTTAATTGTGTATTGGTATCGTATAAATAACTATATGCACTTTTACCCGGAATTTTTAGGGAAACGGAATTTATGTAGGAAAAACTACGTTTGCAGTGTGCGCGCAGTTATGGTTTACCTAGACAGATGTAAAATAACTTAACATTTTCATTTTCATTCACAATTTCTATTAAATAAGAAAATCAAATCAATTCCCAAAACACTTAAATTACGATTTATTTAATGCATAACAAAACTAAAATAATCAATTCATTTTTAGGGTTTTGTACCTCGAAATGAAAAAAAAAATGGAATTCTTATAGGATTACTTATTTTGTCTGTCTGTCAAGACTATTTTACTTGAGATTGCGTTGAGGTATCAATCTGAAATTAATATCAGATATTCAGGTGTAAAGTTCTTTAGAGCACAGAAGTTAAGCCTCTAATACAACGCAGTCAAAAGATGTGAGCATTTACTTATGTATCATTTTGTATGTAATTCACTGTGTAATCAAAACCTACTGTACTTCCCGTAGACCTAAAGGAAAAAATCCAAAAAGTAAAAATTAATTAGTTAACGTTAAACGGGGTAAACAGAGACAATTTCCAACTTCAAACCCGATTTTCTTATATTTTATGAATGGCTACCATTCATGGTAAAATTGTGTAAATATTGTGAGTCGCGGTGCATTTTATTAACCCCTCGGTAGTCTCTATTCACTTCTTTCCTCCTTTTCTTTTACCCTAAAGGCGTATCTAATCACCCCCTACTCGTATCTATACACCTCTAATTTGGAAAAATATGGTACGTTTCCTATTTTACAATAAATGAAAAAGACATCAATCGATATATACGAGAAAAGTTTTATACCCTTCAAAATAGCCGTTTCATATGCGTTCACTTTAAATGCCTTTTCTTAAATTTCTGCATAGTTGACGTTTACTTATGTATTCCCAACATAACGGTTAAGTGTTTTCCTATTATAAAAAAAATAAATTAAATTAAATTAGCTTCACGCTGTATCCCGCACACAGCAGGGTAGGCAGAGGGAACCTACTGTTAAGACACTCCGTTCCCCACTTTCTGCCGAATTTTGGAGGCATTGCGTGTTGAGTGGCAGAACTCAACGCCGCGTTTTGCCTCGACACCAGACCGAAGAAATGGAAATATAAATTTAAGTAAATATTTCATCTCCTCGAGTGGGGATCGAACCCACAACCAGTCGGTTTTACAGTGACACTTTGTGCCACTGCGCCACGACTGGCCTTCCCTATTATAAACAATACAAATTAACCAATGTTATCAAATCAAATTTGAAAACAGAAAAATGTAACTTTAACAAACTCCCCTTTTTTCTATTCACCCCGCGTGTTTTATTTACCCCGTTTTACGGTATTTATTAGCTCATTTCATACCAAATAAGTGTATATGCCCATTCCCAAACTTATGTTTGTTAACATTATTCTCCGCAGCCTCAAAACCTATATACTTAGATATTTCCCAATTATAATCGACTCGCGCTTGGCCAATTTTTTCTCAAGAAATTCGGGGCCGCTAGTTTTATTATAAGTATAGATTTGTTCTGATTTTTTAGGATTAGCTAACGCTAACGAAGGCTGAAAATTTGAATCATAAACACACATATTTTAGTTTTTATTTATTTGCTTATAGTATATATGTTATTTTTGTATTAGACGTAAGTTTTAATACTATTAGAATTAGATGTGATTTTTTAATACACAAAATATCTGTATAATCATATTGATTGTATTAGATAATACAAAAGGCATAGTAGCACAGCGTTCGATTGTAAATGAGCTCATGGGTTCGATTTCCTCTCAGAGAAATAAATTAATTTAATGTCTCCGTTCTTAGCACGCAAAAAGGGGTACTAAGTTATGTGCCTACCCTGCTATTAAACAATATAAACGAATGCTAATATAGCGTTGTCATTTGGTATGATTTGATAATCAAAAAAAAATATTTTTAAACCAAAATCCAATAAAATTGTTAAATTAAACTAGATCATTATTTACGTACATTCCATGCGTCTTTGCATATTTTACATATTTCTGTATTTTATTGTGTATAATAAAGATTATAGTATTCTTTTTTTAGCTTCATGCTGTATTCAGCACACGCTGCTATGTACACAGAGAGAACCTGACCTGTTGACACTCCATTTCTCATTAAGACACTCCGTTCTCCACTTTCCCCCGAATTGTTGTTACATTGCGTGTTGAGTGGCGGAACTGAACGCCGCGCTTTGCCGCGTTCCCAATATTTTATTCCCTCCGAGTATCAAACCCGTAATCGGCGCGTTTACTACGCCACGACGGCCTCTATTCTATTAATATCTATTACATATTTAATCAGAACTTCATCTGCGGTGACTGGCTGCACATCGACATATCCGGTGTCAGTGTCTCTACCGCGCCTTGTCCGTACTTGCATCACGACCGCGCTTCCGGTCGCCCTTCACGCACTTTAGCCGCGATGTTGAAGCACATCGCTAGTAACACTAATAAAGAGGATAAAGAAAAACCTTGCAGTTGATCCATTAATTGAAATTATTTAAAATAAGAGACGTGATTCAAAACTCTTATAAATAAAAAAGATAATGATAAATTTTGTAGTTAATATTTCTTCTTAATGACTTAGAATAAAAGAAACTTAAATTTTAGACAAAATTATGATTGAATTTGCTAAAAATGACCATACAAGGTAATTTAAATTACTGTTGTTTTTCAACTAATTGTAAATATTCGACATACTTTTATTCTGAGGGTGCTAGAGGGTGATACAAGATACATCGTAACAAATTCGTTTTTCTTTGAGTAAAATTCCATTTTCAATTTCCCAAAAACATAGTTATGGTAAGAAATAATTAAAGTAATGGAAGTTAATTACTCCTTCTTGACTTTAGTATAAGTTATTTTTTTTTTCATAATATAAAAATTAAAATAGTTTTTTTCATAATATAATGTATTTTATATAATATAATCCTTTATATTTTAGAAAATTGAATATAGATTTACAATAAATTTTGGTAATTAATTGATACTCGAATCCTCCTTCGTGACAAGAAGATACAATTATTGTGACGTTTTATATATCTATACAAATTTATCATTATATAATTTTTCTTTAATTGTTTTTTACGTCATTTATTATGAAACATTATTAATGTGCACTTAAACTGTTACTTTTTATATCTTCATTGTCAATGTATTTGTTTATTAGATGATGCAAGAAATGTCATATTATTTACTACTATGTAAATAAAGTACTTTTCAAACAACAAAGTTTTCTTTTTTTCAATTAATTGTATCACAAAAACAAAAAAAATTAAACACATTTTTTGGTATTATTTTCTCATTTTCCTTGTTTCAGAGTTCTTAAAAACTGACATTAGTAATTAATACAAATGTGTCCAATATCGGTAATTGTGAAATGAACCCATGATATTGATATTAAAATATCCACACGGCATATCTATTTTTTGTAATTAATCTATAAATATTTTGATAGATACTTAAAATCCAAAGAAATATAACTCTACATAAAAATAAATAAAAGAAACAAAAATACATATATTACTTTAATGTCTGCTTTATGCTATGCTATAATTAAAAAATAATTTAGAATCATTATATTATTAAAAAAAATATAACCCAATATTATAATTAACTTAAGTATATTTATATTTATTAAATAATCTGTGATGTTTCGAGTGTAAAAGTGTACAATATATTGAATTTTTTCGAGAAATACTCTACAAGTGTCAGGAAAACTACTTTTTTTTTAACTTAAATTATTTATTAAGTAATAAAAGTATTATAATTCAAACACAGTACGATATAGGCTACAATTAAATTGGTGTTTCACAAGGCTAAGTTAAGTTTCTTGGCGCAAGAGACGCGGGATGACTCTAATTATATTAAATAACTTGTATTGTATGAGACTATTACACTATTATAATAATATGACAGATTAAGTACGCTACTGACGACAAACTGACAGCCATCTCGACTTCCCTTACTGACGAATTTAGTAATTAATACTGTATATATAGCGATTAGCAATGTAAGCGAAATAGTCTCAAAATGGTTGTCAGTTTGTTTCATTTCTTCCTATTTATTACAAATGTGAAATGTTTACAATTAAAATGTATTCTGACAGTTGTTAGATGTAACTGTGGAGTTGGGAGGGGTAAGGCGGAGGGGGTGCGTCTATTTCAGGGGACGGGACAAGGATGGGTGGGCGCGGAGGGGGGAAATGAAACACCGATGCTTATTGACCTAAAAATGAAGAAACATTTATTTTCAGTATGTCTTTTGTAAAATTTAAATAACAGAATGAATCAATGCGGTAAGAGAATAACAGAGCGGAGTAGTTCCCCAGTTCGATAGAATTAGTTCACCAACAATAGAAATATAATATATCGAGTCATTTACACATACAATAATGCAGTACCGATACATCTAAGTTATTCCTTTACTTTACTGAGTTAGTTAAACATTTAATACGATGCAATGTACAGCGGCCACGGCCACGGAGACTTTAATATTTTTTTGGGTTTTTTTTTTAAATATATTTTTTCATCACGTACGTACTTTATAAATTTACATTAAGATGTGTTGGCGCGGCGGCGTCGGGCGGCGGCGTTCGCCGGCGTGTTCCTTACTTAGTTTAATTAACGGAATACTTTTAAAGTCTAAATAGGGGGGCGACGCCGCAGCGCCGCCGATATACCATTAAACTGAAACGATGACAATATTAATTTATCGCAAACACTAGAGAAATGCAGGTCCAATACGATGGTAATATTGTGTGTCATGAAACAAAACGTATATTAAAATTCTCTGCTTTATACACACACACTAGCCGGCGGCTCACTTCGACGTCATCATGGTGACGAATTCTGGAAACAAACAAACAAACATTGTTGCATTACAATATATAATATAGTATAGAACACACAGTTGACCGACAGAAGAGATGGACAGATGCACTAGTTGAGTAGAAGAAAGTGGGACCTCATCATGCCACTACGGGGAAACGAAATACCACCCTACACCTCTGTACCACCTACGCACGGTCACGGTCACTATTTCACGTTATATCACGTCTCGTTATATTAGCCACGTTTGCTGCTCGTTTTTTTTTGGCATATTGTATATGTACAAATCACGGGAGCTATTCAAGTCAACGGGAGGGACCGCCAGGTGGTATTTCTATAAGAAAACTTCTATACAGATATTAGACGCATGCACCAGGCTCGAGGGAGGCAGGCGGTCGTCCAACGTCCGCTGGTCGCCAAAGGGCCAGTATAAGGGGCGCGGACGTCGAACGACCAGATAGTTAAGACACAATAGAATCGAGATCTAATGTCAAACAGGTACATTGAACGAGCAGCAAACCAAGTGTGTACCTAGGCGGGCGGGCGGGCGCGGCGGCTATATGGGGAAAGAGATGTGTATCGTGCTCCTTCAAACTGTTAGTTACAAGAGTACGCAAGTAGCGCTAGCGGCTACCGTCGCCGCGAGCGAATATCATATGCGCGAGCGAATGGAAGTCTGCAAGAGAAACCGGACGTCGCTTGAGACTGCACAACTTGCAGCTTGCGGTGCACAGTGTTCAACGCCATGTAGAGGATGGTGACATTGCCCAAACACTAACTAATAAGACAATCATTACACGAACAAACATCAATTTCAATTCTATCAATCAATCAGTCAATTTTAAGAAAATACGCGACTAAAATACTAAAACGCCAAATTTCATCAATCATTTATAACGCATAGTGAATCTCAATGAGACTATAATATAAGTATATATATATATATATATATATATATATATATATATATATATATATATATATATATATATATATATATATATATATATATATAAATACTTAATTTGCAAGGTAGTATTGCATCGCCGCCCTCTACATGCATCATTACAACTTGTGTGTGTTTGTCCTTCATTACAGTGTCGGATGCAAGAGTCTCGCTCAGTCGTGGGATAATTACACACATGCACAGTTCCCAAACCACTGAGTGACCTAGTGATCAGGTAGCCTAGTGACCTAGTGCTCATCATATCATCACAAATGTTATACTTCTCTTTCACCTTCAAATATGCAAATTTAATCGAGTACACTAACTACTAGTAGACTTGTATTACTTTTTGAATTATTTATAACATCAATGTTTTATAAGTAGATACTATTTGTATTAAAAACGGCATATTTAAAAATCACATGAACTTCTTGTACAGCTAACCCTTTTCGATTAGACTCTATTATTTCTCATAAGGCTCTTTTTAAATTACTTGCTTATATTTTTTGTACTAAATACTTTTTAGTACAAGCGTGTATATAGCAAATTGTTGTGATGAAGAGTGCAAAAATTATAAAAACGCAAAAGTTTGTAACATTATATTTATTTATTGAAAAATATTTACCAATAATACTTTGGAAATTTGTATGGTGATTATTTTATTGTTAAATTATCTTATTATTTCAATTGTAATGTAACGTTTTCCTTTATTAAATAAAATAGAAGAAATAGTGACTCATCACTAGTGACACCTCACAGATTACGGAAATTTCGTCAATCAATCAATTGTTTAAAATAAATCATTACGCATTTAATAAAAAGTTTTCTTTAAAATTTAATAATAATAGTAGCAATCTATATGTATATATTTATGGATATTTGCAAATGATTCAGTTTGAAAACCATATCTTATCACGTACAAGCAAATCTACACGAAGTTGCTATCTCCAAAGTAAATTTACCTAACAGTGCTTTAATAAGGCACGTATAAACATACTAAATAACAAAGAATATTCGTTTGTACAAAGATAACTAAAGTAGGCCTTCCATTATTTTACTTACACTAATACTAATAATTTCTCTGACTTTTAAAACATAAAACATATTAAAAAAAAAATGCATATTTAACATGAAAAAATCCAAACATTTAAGATTTTCTTATCCATATTTCAGCAAATGTCACATAATAGGATACCTTACTTAATAATAGCCAGTCGAAGTATTAAGGGTGGTATTTTGTTCACAGCAAGGAACATGCTTATAATATAATTTTAAATTATCATATATTAAACAAATGTCCTATATCTTTCAGCATTGTTCGAGAATCGAACATAAATTGATCGCAGTAAGATTCTACGACAGTATTGGGAAGGAAGGCATTAGCAGAGTGCGTCATGGTGTTTGGTGGTTTAATGTCACAGCATTTTAAGCTGGTACTAAAATAGTAAATTAGGATAGATTTTAAACTTGGAAGAGAACGTTTTTGTATGATTTCTAATATTTTAGCTTTATATGCTAGCTACTATGCTGAAATCTTTTCAATAAATTAATTCTCATAAAAACTTCACCTATATATGTCTTAGAAAGTCGAAAAACAATACAATTACTTAAACCACAAAACACACCACTGAAAGAAGGAAAAGAAAAAGAGAAGAAGAAACGGTAGATATCAGACGAAACCAAAAACACGACTCACCTTCATAATTGACCTGTCCATCACCATCGATGTCGGCCTCGCGTATCATCTCGTCGACCTCCTCGTCGGTCAGCTTCTCACCCAGGTTGGTCATCACGTGGCGCAGCTCGGCCGCGGAAATGAACCCGTTACCGTCCTTGTCGAAGACGCGGAACGCCTCGCGAATCTCTTCCTCGCTGTCTGTGTCCTTCATCTTGCGCGCCATCATTGTAAGGAATTCTGGGAAGTCTATCGTTCCGTTGCCTGTGGATTGATTTAATATTTGGATTAGTTAAAAAAATAGGCAAAGGTAAAGTAGTATTTTATGAAAAAATTATAAAATACTTATAAATAAAATCAGCTTCACGCTGTATCCCGCACTCAGCAGGGTAGGCAGAGGGAACCTAGTGTTAAGACACACTGTTCCCCACTTTCCGCCGAGTTCCAGAACTCGTGGCATTGCGTGCTAAGTGGCGGAACTCAACGCCGCACTTTGCCTCGACACCAGAGCGAAGAAATGAAAATATAAATGTAAGTAAATATTTTATCTCCTCGAGTGGGGATAGGACTGGCCTCAATTCTCTTAAAAACAGACGAAACCAAAAACAAACAAAAAAATAATAATAATTAGACACAAGAAAATTTAAAATTAATATTATAATTAATATTTTCATTAAGTAACCTTATATATTGTACACTATCAGAGGATTTAGTAGCGTATACAGGTCAACTACAAGTGCAACAAGAAATTACCCGTGACGATCTTTAAATATTGTAATTTTCCAAATTTGCTGTGCAAACCGTGTAAACTTAGAAAAACAATACAATATTACAATCAATGCCAATAACGCTCAAGTCAAGAAACGTTTAAAAATCCAAATAATACATGAATACAAATCTTTAACATCACGTGAACATTCTACAGCAATGCACCAACAACTCATAAATCATCAAAGTTAATGTTTTGCAAAGATTGAGTCATCAAAAACGAATGTAAACCATAAAGTTGTTGTTTTTTTTAAATGTAACTTCACGTTGTATCCCGCATATAAAAGGGTAGGCAGAGGGAACCTAGTGTTGAGATACTGTCTCTCACTTTTCCTCCTGTTTTCGAGTTGAGTCGAGACATTATTTATTCAGTGACAGAATTTAACGCCGCCCCGGTATTTAGGTGTTTTTTTTAAATCCTGATAGTGCGTGCGTGCGCAGTTCAGGTGTATATAATAATATGGTTCACAAGATTCATGAGCATGATCAAAAGAAGCGATAGTTTATATATCACCTCTCGCGTGCCTCTTTACGAGCCTACAAAAGATACATATAACCGTTGCAATTTCACACCAATGTGTTAATATATAGTTACCATTTTTGTTCGTAAAATAGTTAAAACAAATAAATCACGCATATATAATTATTATTTAAACATAAAATATTCGCATCTAAAAAAAAAAACATTCTAACACATTATCAAAAATATAAAAATAGGACGATTGTCGTCACATTGCCTCACCAAAGTATGCCTAATTTTTTTTTTTCAAATTTAACGCATTCTTCATGCATATTTAAGACATATTGATGGCGAAACTCAACGCCGCGCCATACCTAAGTTAACCAATATTTCGTTGTCGTGTCGAGTCGAGACTAATCCAAAAATATCCAACAAAAACTACTGGTTCGAATTTAAAAAAAAACATTCCTGTAATACTATCCATCAGGATAGTCCATTTATGGGGGAAGGCTATATAGGCTATTATTGCATGTCATTAATAGTTTCGACGTAGCTGACTGTACCTGCGGTCAGAGCGAGCACTAAAGAGTGTGTCATGAGTGATACACCACTCTCAGCTATTTCTATTGGACCACGCAAGCCAAGCCGCAGGTGGTATCTTCCGCTATCTTCAACACAAATATAACACACAAGAAAATACTACCAAATTAATATAGTACAAATGACACCTAGATAAACACGACTAATACATTTCAAATATATTAAAATATTCAACGTCAAAGTTTTGTGCAGTTGGCAGGTGTAATTTACGGCTGTGCCGAATGGGTCGGGCCGGCGCAATGATTTACTGCTAGATCGATCCGAAACGCAGTAAAAACTGTATAATTGACTCTAAAAAGGCAGTAATATATATCTGATATAATAAATCACATAACAAATTACGAATATGTTTGTAAATGAAACGTGGAACAAAAGAATGTTTTAAGTAATCGTTGGATTGATTGATGATTAATTCGAATAAGATCAAAAGAGAGAGAGTTTTAAAGTGAGTGAAGTGTTGCGGTAAATTATATTAAACAGATAATATTTAAAGGTAGTAAGTAGGTAGTAAGTAGTTTCTGTTAGTAAAATACTTGCATTTTAATATAAAATCGGTTACAAAAGGCATAAGGAAGATTAAAGAAGTTCCACCTTTTTTTTATTACAATTGTGGATCTACACTCCACTGTAATTGAATTCTTATTCTATTATAATATCAAGCAAAGGTCAATAGCTTTTGTTTGCCTTTTTCTAACATATGGGAAATAAAGTCAGAATTCGTTATTTACATCATATAATGTATAATTAATAATATATTTTTGTTATTTGAAGTTCTTTCAGATTTCAAGATGCAAAGTCTGTCGTGAAAAACAGCTTTATTATAAAAATAAAGAAGGAGACATTTCCCTTTCTCAGTTCCTGTTAAACTGTGCAACAAATGAGCTGAAATTATAAAAAGAAAACATAATTTCTGGAATCGTTACTTCTAAAAATGTAAAAAAAAGGAACTAAATAGTATTTTATAGGACTTCTATGGTATATTAAAGTAGACCTTATACGGCTATAGTTACAAACGCTCTCAAAAAAATTACGAACAAATATTGCAAAATATACAGTTTCTATACGAATATAACATAATATAGTAATAGCCACTTTTATTTCCTTGTTTGACGATTAAGTCATTAAATTTAATTATATTTAGTTACAGCCTTGAGTATATTAAATAAACGTGGTACTCACGCGTCATCGTGCCGTTTATTAGATGAAAGTACCTAGATATATACTTATGAAGTCAAATTTAAAATATCCTGTTTAATTAGACCATTACAAGCACTTTAGAAGTGTGACTAATGTCAGTCCTACAGGAACCTACCTCCAGCTCGGAAGGCAGTCTTCTCCGCTGAGAAGAACACTCACAGGAAGAAATTCAACAGTTACTCTTGTCAGAATATAATTTTCAATAAATGTATAACCATCATATGCATCTAAGGTGAACAAGGAAATATAAAGTAAGTTAAAGCAAGACAAGGCGTGAGGGTGAACGTGTCGTATGCAAAAATAAGTGGTGTCTAAGTTTGGCACAGCTAATTCCGTGGTAACCTTTTGAGGCGTCGCGAGCTATTTATATAGGCGTGTTGGTTGCTTGCAAATTGCGAGAATGTACGCCGCATTCTCTGACCGCCTACTTGTAGGGCACATCTGGACTCTAGTACTAAGGATTATCAGTACTAGATACGATATTTAGTTTATGTATTTTTTGTTTCAATTTTATATTCTTAATTGCTACTCATGTAGTCAAGTTTACTTATGTCGCTTTTTGCTTTATACTCTCTCTTCTATAGCAGGATAGGCAGTCAGGACACTGTTCTTTATTTTTGGAAATATTAACATTAAAATATTTTCGACAACATTTTTCTACTATAACAAAAAAAAATGTCATACACATTTAAACATTCTATTCACAAATCCGTCTTATATGGCAAAGATGAAATAAGGCAGATTAGCGAATGGCTGGGTGGGCCTCATTGTTTAAGTCATACAATGGAACCTTGAGCTCGGTCGCGTCAACTTAGTATGTAATCAAAAAAATATGTTCCTGTCACAGTAGGGAAAATAATAAATTCGAGGTTTTTCATTTCGTATCGTCTGAAGAATGATGGCCTATTTGCAAAGGTACTTTTTTTGTCTAATAATATTTCTAAGAGGCCGTCGTGGTGCAGGGGCATAGCGTCTAACTGCAATTGCAATGGTTGTGGTTTCTATGCCGCTCTGGGGAATGAGTTATATTTTTTCCTAGACCAGGAAATAAAAGAAAGCGTGGCGTTGAGTTCCGCTTGTGCGTGGGAAACCGAGCTTCTTAGCCTTAGGATATCTACTGCCATCAAGGTTACCAGCGTGAAGTTAAAAAAATGTGACAAAATTGGAAAGCTCATCAAAAGTTGTTTTAATTTAAAGTGAAATTATATTATTCAACGAGAAAATAAATAGAAACTGTAGAGATATGATATTTTTTTCACGCAAAAAAACATATAAATCAAATATGGCGCTGATAACATATGACGTCACGACACAAACTACTTTCTATTTATTAGAAGTATTAAAAGGCTGTTTTGTTATTTTAAAACTTTTACCCAGTTAAATGATTTTAAAACTAAAAAAAAAACCAAAAAACATTTTAACGGCATTAGCTACGTTCAAATTTTTATATCTTAGTGTAGTGTAAGTGCACGTAGAGTTCTTATACTTTAACTTAAACGTTATAAGCCGGAATGCCCTATTTGCAGCAACCTAACCTAGTGCACTAGAAGTAGTGTGGTGTAAACGACACAGTGTCTGTCTTATATCACTTTATGTAAAAACAAAGTGAACTATTAGTTATTATTAACAAGC
>DWLH01000642.1:0-17871 GCA_018249795.1 Heliconius telesiphe telesiphe
ATGTTTATACTTTAACGCGCTTTACCCGTATTTTTTTATTATTTTAATAGTAAATTCCAGTACCTTTTATATGGTACTAAATTTGGCTGCGTCTACTTGCGACAACTGTACAAAATGAAATTATAAAGATATTAATAACCATTTTCAGACGATTCCTATTATACTAGTAGTATACCAATTATATTGGAAAATTGGAAAATTTTTACTGATGAATGAATGTAATGACCACGGAACTCGACTACTTTAAAAACAACAAGTCTTATCCTCAAGATTATATATTGAATACATAAATATTGAAGCAGATTTAAAATTATATATATTTTTTTGTATGGATATGGTAATTAAATAAATCTTTATTCTTTATCCATTAAAATAGAATACACTCATGAAAAATATTATTTCCGATCAATTAAAGCAATATTTAAACATAATTATAATATTGACCAACTTTTAAGTGAATTTCACCTGTGTGCGACGTCTTAAACAGTACTATCTTAATGTTAATTCATAAAAGAACAATATGATAAGTGTATATGTATTTATTTTTAACTGGAGTATTTATGTATGTTTGTATGTATGTATGTATGTATGAATTTATTTATGTATGTATGTATGTATGAATATATTTATGTATGTATGTAGTATGTATGTATGTATATATGTACGTTTAAAACAATTTTGTATTCGCTATATATTGATTTATGTATTTCTTAGTACTTTTTGCACCTTTCCGCTTTCTTTTATAAATTTAACCCTTACGTCTTGTTTTGGTTGCCTGTAAGAGATCGCTTTTAGTGATAAGGCCGCCATTGCACACTTGTTATTCGTTGTTATAATGTACTGTATTTTATTCTTCTTCTTATTTGTGCAATAAAGTATTATATTATTATTATTATTATTATAAATGAAATTTACACTTGCAGCGGTTTAAGCGGGGGGAATGCTGTTCCCTACGCTGTTTCTTCTGCATATCAATCATGTGTTAGTATCAGTATCAGCTCGAACCATTTGGTCTCATATAACGTAGTGCCGTCCAAATCATTGGGAATCCAATGATCTGTGAAAGGCTTGACACTTTGGCTTTGCGTAGAGGCGTGTCCTCGCTGTGCGTTCTCTACCGGATTTATCATGGGGATTGTTTTGGGAAACTGTTTGACCTGTTACCTGCCGCCTTTTCTAACCGCACAGTACGTACTAAAATACTAAAATACTATCCACCCGCCACGCAACAGTGGAATGGCTGGAATGGCCTACCTCCGGCAGTCTTTCCATGTCGATACGACATAATTACCTTCAAAAAGAGCATCTATCTCCACCTTAAAGACCGGCAACGCACCTGTAGCTCCTCCGGTGTTGCACGGGGTCGTGTGGACAGCAGTGATCACTTACCATCAGGTGACATGTACGCTCGTTTGCCTTGTACGTTTGTTTTTCGTTAAAAAAAAGCATGAGAAAGCTGCACTGGCTTCTTAAGAATAGTTTTAGCGACATCAATTTATATTTCGTATATTTTTTTCATATTATAAAATTACTTTTGCTTGAAACAAAGCAGACAAAAATTCTATTGAATGGTTGTAAGCCCGTGCTATCGAAACATTAACAATCCTAATTAATATGCTTTTATATTTTTCATGTGCAGATTGCACTTTTCTTTCCTTTTATTATATGTGTAGAATATGAAATATATGATATGATATAGTTCATAGATGTTAAAAACTTATATTCCCAAAAACACACACTTATGTCAAAATTCCGTCTAGGATAGCACCTACTAAAAAAATCCGTTTATATAAAAATTTGAGGCTCCCAGCTCTTGTAGTAACGAAGTTTCAGATACACTATTAATAACAAAACTAAATCCTTAGGGATCGAATTCGGCCAAATCCCCAAAGTCTTAGTTTGCACCTACATATGTCCTATAAACAGCAACCATGCAAAATTTGAGATTCCTATCACTCGTAGTTTCTAAGATTTCGTGATGAGTGATTTTATATATCAGTAGTAGATATTTTATATATATATATAGATATAGACTTTGAAAGAAGATTACATTATATTGTGCTGTAAAATGCAATGTAATTTTTACCATTTTCTATAAAAATAAAGTTACAATTTACTTAAATTGGTTTAAATTTTATTTACTTCTCATAGTAAAAGCTAAGAAAGTGCACAAAGAAATTTAATACAATAGATCTATCCAAATAAGGATACGGAATGCCTTTGTTTTGTTGAAAGAACGCTTATAGCGTATTAGGCTGCTATTGCGTGCGATACGCAAATCCCGAGCTTTAGAAGGGATATCAAACGACCCTAATATAGATATATCGGATGGAATTGGTCTGTTCTATTCTTGTATATAACTTTTTTAGGACGAGTGATGGTAAATATTTTAAAATATTTTTTATATAAAGCTAATAATTACATGAGGCCAGTCATGGCGCCGGGGCACACAGTGTGCCTGTAAAAACGACTGGTTTTAGGTTCGATCCCCACGAAATGAAATATATTTATTTCAATTTATATTTCCATGTCTTCGCTCTGGTTGAATTCGCGGCGTTGAATTCCGCCACTCAACACGCAAAGCCTCCTGAATTAGACGGAAAGTGGGTAACGAAGTGTCTTAACACTAGGTTCCCTCTGCATACCCTATTGTATGTTTTTTATTTTTAATAGTCCGTCGTGGCGTAGGTGGCGTATAAGCGAGTGAGGATGATAATGATGAAGGCATTCTTCAAGGCAATTAAGTTGGTGCACTTACATTGCAAGTTTGTTTTTTATAATATTACTTATTGTGCAATACCCTTTAAGCTCATTCAGAGATTCAATATAATTATAATTTGACCTAACCCCTTATTATATTTTATTACTCAATACCAGTCACAAAAAGTTTAACGCCTACGCTTTTCACGGTTCAAATAATGAAACCGCAATTAAAACGAGGAATTCCTGTTGAAGCATACAATTATCTTGAATTTGTTTATTTGGCTTTCGTTAAACCACCGTCAAGTGGTTTAAGATAAAAAGTTTTTCCTCAAATTGTAATTAAAAATAAACAGTCGATAATCTAAAATATTCACAAATACACATTTCTCTACAAATATTTATACAACTTTGAGGGCTTTATTTTTTTGGAATAGGAAAAATAAGTTAGTGACAAGTGTCTCCACACTTCATTTTTAGACTTACTATTGATATAGTGAAACTTGGATGGAAAAATCCATGACAGTGAATGCCTGGCTTTGATTTGAGATTATATTATAAAACCGCTAAGAAGAGACAAATTGCAACTACATTATCATCATCGTCAAGTCGCAAAGTCGGTCGAGTCGCCATATATCAAAACATCAATAGCTTCACTAATTGTAATAGTGTTGACAATGACGTCGGAATTGATGTCGAAAATTCATTTGATAATGAAATATTATTTTGTATGCCATTTGCCATTGTGCCATTTAAATAACTAATATTGTATCATTATTTTTTTCCTTGGATTTCTCCTAAATACATAAATTAAAATATGTTATTTAAAAAATATAGTTAATTAAATATATTCAAGTACAACAAACAGCCGTGTCCATGATGACACAGGTACGCCCAAGTTTTTTTTATTTTTTGAGATCGTCCTAATATCGACTGCAAACACGAAGGTTGTGAGTTGGATCCTCGCTCGAAGAACCGAATTACTTTCATATCCCCGCTGTTCGAGATAGTCTGTTTTTTAAAATGAACAATTGTTGTTTTGACAATAATATCTAAAAGATGTAAGGTGCAAAGTCATTGTACTTTGTGTTACTGTTACTAAATCGTTTATCTTTGTCACGGAAACAAGAATTTGTAAGCTTTCAGAAAATTAAATGGAGTACTTATCTTTTATAATTTATTCTGTTTCTGTAAACGTTTTTAGAAACTGAAATATGAATTTGTTCTATAACTTTCAGTCTGTTCTCTAGTCAATTAAGCAATACGTAGATGTTTGTGTAATAATATTTTAGAATATTGTAAGCTTACCTTGCTATCTTTAAATAAATTCCACCGAGATTTTAAAAATAATCCACATTACAAAATTACAGTAATAAAAAGTAAAAAAAATATTTGATCTCCACATTTTTTTATGGTAGCCTTCACTCTTTCGTTGTTGGGCAGACCTCTCTCCATTTCTTCCACTCTTGCCTATTTTGTACACCAGTTAGGCCTGTAATGGTCCGGCTTGTCTCACTTTCACCGTTTTGGTATATCTTTTCTCCCCACATACTTAAAAGGTATATAAACAACAATAAATATTTATGTGAAAATTAAATCAAAATCTTACAACGAACATAAGAAAGAAAATACTTCAAAACAACAAATTATCAACGAACATCCACGACTATACGAGAACATTGTTATTACTTGTGAGTTCGTAGATGTTTAAGTTTATATTAAATGAGAGCAGGGACTTACGAATAGTGTTCACTCACCCGATTATATTAGATATGTAGACGAGAAAACTACACGAGTTTTGAACTTAGACTGACAATTTATCATGAAGGTTTGTTGTCATATTTTGCATGCGACGCTAACATGATGTGCTCGAGTTTTCTTGTTACAGACTGAGTTGTGCATTTCGTCTGGAATTTTTTTTAGTTTATATCTAAAGGTGTTAGAAAAAAATTGCTTTGTTTTCACGATAGATCTGGCTAAACATGTGAGTATAAAAATGTAGACATTTCTCCTATTTATGTATTGAGGACATTCGTGGCACAGGGGCACGAAGTGTAAAATGTAAAAACTGTAAAATCGACTGGTTCGATCCCCACTCGAGGAAATAAAATATTTATTTAAATTTATATTTGGTGTCGGGGAAAAGCGCAGCGTCGAGTTCCGCCACTCAACACGCAATGCTTCCAGAATCCGGCGGAAAGTGGGGAACGGAGTGTCTTAACACTAGGTTCCCTCTGCCTACCCTGCTGTGTGCGGGATACAGCGTGAAACTGATTTATTTTTTATTTATATATTGTATAAAATATGTGTGAAACTAAAATCCAGAGTTAAATTTCTTTTCAAATCCCAATAATTTTATATTAAATAAAATTTTATATAATATGTAAAAATTTATAATTTTACTTTACGTAATTACTCAATACTTTTTTAACATTAAAGTGTTACCCGATCAACAGTGAGATTTCTTTTTAACTTCAGGTTGTCTCCTGCACTACTATCTTCTCACTGTCAACCAGCATGGTGGAAGAAGATAATACGTTCCCTTTAAGATACTACCGTTCACCATTTTCTACATTGCGTGCTCCGTGTTGGAATTCAACGCCGCGCTTTGCCTCGTTACCAGAGCGTGGAAACGAAAATATTAAATATTTTATTTCCTAGAGCGGAATCGAAACCGTTGCGCTTAAAGCCGCACGCTTGTAACCTTGCGCCAACTAAGCTCTATATATTTATAAAGTATCAAAAAAATATGTAGCGGGATATGCACCTGCGCCTCTCGTAAACGGTCCAGGCGCTCTGACCACTAAGCCATGTGTCCCAATCGCGCTACTTTAAAATTTTTATATGAATGTAAAAGTTTTATTATTTATTATTAAAACATAATTTCTTACAGTCGTTCAAAAATAAACTTGTTACAATTTACCGACTTAACACCGCTCGCGGTAAGTTAGCAACACCATTTTCTCGACTCTCAAGGCAACACATTGGAACATGCTTGAACTTAAATTGGGTAGACAGTTATTAAAACTTTGTAATGAGTTTTTATTTTGTTTCTACATGAAATATTATATTTTTTTACGTAATTATTATTCATTGTAAAAAACTTTAGTGTTTGGCAAATTGTGTATTTATTTTGGAATTTGTTCAAGCAGAAATTTCTAAAATATAAGTTAGATTTGAGTAATTTTATTGTTAGTATACGAGTATATACGCTATATAAGAACCGTACAATATAAAAAATGTTTATTGTTACTAAAAAATGATAAAAGATTGGTATTTCGAGTGTTCCGTAACAATTTCAGTGTTATGTATCTACGAGAAGTATAATTCATAATATTTGACAAACTTATGTTTACGGACTGCACTCATTTTGTATCTTAGTATTTCTAAGTTAACTAATGATTTTTTAAAAGTATATACCTATACATTTTTATTTACCTTTTTTTTTAACTTGAAGAAATCCTATTACGGATACCGGCTCGATTGAGGAATCGTGCGGGTTATGTGGGACTCGTGGACTAGCAGATGTAGGCCGTCTGAATACCTACTAAAGCCTAATGGTGCTCCTACTTGACCGCCACTGGCCGTGAGACATGGGTACTAGAGTCTTCCGCGTAACACGGTGGCTGCCACTGTGCTTACATTAATACCGTCAGTTCTGGTGACAGCTCGTTGGATGTGATGGAGTCGTCCATCCAACTCAACCTAAGCTCAGTGCATTCAGTGGGCCTGGTCATTTGGACCTTGCTCTCGTCCAGCACTGCACATCCTGAATCTCATGTCCGTGTTATCCAACACCTAGAGATCAATTTTAGCCTTTAGCTGTACGTTACGTTGCTCTTAACCGCGCTAGATTGGAGCTTTAGCACAACTATAGCAGACCAAGGCTATCTAAGTTTTGGGGCATTTGGCGCCTTCGTCGTCCCCCTATTAGATTGCTGCTGAGTAGCAGCGGCTTTTTTGCCACCTTTCCTGGCAGCTACATTCCATCCTTCTGACATGTCAGCTGACACAGGTGGAAGCGTGCGTGGCTTCAGGGCCTCCTGTACTAGGGCTCCCAAGGTCTTTTTACCCTTGCCCTTAAGCTAGCCTGGCTTCTGACCTTTTGTGGAGGGAGGATTTGCTGGAGCTACAAGCGTAGTTGCCGTCGCCTCTGTTCTCGCCGATGTTGAAGCGTTGGGCCACCTCTTATTTTACCGAACGTTGAGTGAACACATTTACACAATGGCTATCATTACAAATGGCTTGAGGGCTTTTTAAATTTCATGATCGAGTATTAACCTTTATAATTACCAGGCTGCCGTTCACCTGACATTGCAGGTTTCCTGTGAGCTTGATCTCATTTATTTCGTCAGACTGAACTGATATCTCCTAGAGCCTAGAATTAGCCCTATTCTGCTAAGGTACCTGCCTCTACTTCCCGCCTATAGCCACCTTGCCTTTTTTTTAGCCTCTTTAAGAGCTTTCTTCGCCTTCAACATGCCTATGCCGATGCATGCTGATATAGTTCGACCTCTCCTCTTCCTATCAGCAACCATTTTAAGCGCTGTCCTTCTCAGTTGCCCTTCCCCAGAGGACCTGAAATGATCACTCTGCTTGCAAGGTCTTTTCCTCCTTTCTTTCAGAAGCAAAGTCCTCGTTTTCTATCTCTGAGATTCCACTGACAGCACTGACTATCCGTGTCCAAACCTTTTGAAGATGCCCACAATACTATATATCATATACATCTCCGATTTGGCCTCCACTAATTGATCCCTCTACAGCGCCACTCAACCCAGAAAGTCATATTATCACTATGAATATGTATTTTTTTATACCTTGGTATTTTTACAAACTTTCATTGAACTTTCCATGTTAGTGTGTATTCCCGACTGAGCTGAAATTTAGATTAATCACATATAATCAATATTGTTGCTAATCCATAAATATCCATAAAAAAATCATAGAAATTTTTTCGTGTTCAAAAGATTTCATACAAAATTAATGCATATGCCCGCAAACTGAAATCAACTTTTATAAGGTGTACTTTTCGTTGTCCTACAATCCTGCAATTAATAGAAAGTCTCGGTGCGATCCCTACTCGCACTTAACTGGTTTTTATAATTTTATTTTATCACACCGATATCGTGCAAGGCAGGCATGAAAATAAACTCATTCATTTATCGTTCCGTTATTATACATTGTGACATTACGTGTATTTCGTAATTTTTACTCTATTCTTAATTTTTAGTATCTATAAGCATTTCTCCAATACTCTTCCAACTAAATACAAGGTCGCTAAGTCGACAGGCTATTCCATAATCTTGTAACAGTAGTCCGAAAGTCGTTAACGTGTCCTCTCAAACGCCGGATGTTGTCTGATGTATCGGTAACTGGGACATTTTCCTTTATGTTACACGCCATTAAATAACGAACGGGCCACGACGAAAATAATACATTTGCTGGAACCTCCAGAGCACCTTTTATGTGGCATATTATATGACCAGGTATTAACTGTGAAAGCTTTTGTAAGAGTAGAAAGTGATTTAGTGATTTTTTATTTCTAGGATTTGTATTCTGCTAATATATGGGGATTTCTTTTTAGATGTTTGTACCTTTATTCAACTGTAGGATCTGGTAGGATCAATTTTGTTACGATATTGGTATATTAAAAGTATCTATATTATAAAAAGCCCTATAGAGTCTAATATAATATTTTTTATGAAATGAACCACAAATATAAATTTGTAATTATTATTTTTTATGAAACACCTATAAATTTTCATATTTCGTGACAACATTTTTAACAGTAGGTCCATGGGAGTGGACCCAGGACATGGAAGTGGGAGTACCCTAAAGTTTTTAATTACGTGCAAATTTAATAATAAGTGCATCAAAAACGATACATAACTGTTCGTATCTATTGATTGCGCGGACTAAGAAGTATATATTTTTTCTGTGCTTGACATAGACCTGAATATTTGATACTGATTTCTCCACGTAATGTCCATAAACGGTATTGGCAGACGGAATCCTGAAAAGGAAAAGTGCAGTTATTTTTGAAATTGGATTTTGAACTCTATCAAAATAATTAATCACCAAGCTTAGACATACGAGTATAACTTTTCGATCAACAACAGTTTTCATAGCATATATCCACAAAATAAAAATATATATTAAAATTAATTCCATAAATATATATATATTTAAAAACAAATATAGCACTATATAAACGTTACCAACTATTGCAAGAATGCTTAATAACTTTAAGCTTCTAAAACGTTATTATTTATAGTGTCTTCGGCATATCATGTAAATAAATACATTCTACTACTGAATTTTCAATATATACGTCGTCTAGCGTGTTGAATTTCCCGTGAGATTGAAAACAATCATGGGTGGTTTATAAAAAACATTATGTATCAACAACATATTTCTTGAGCTACGATATATTTTTCTTTTACGCAGTCTGTTTAAATTTTTTCACCGAAATATAGGACATGACGTGCTGCGGAACTCAACGCTACCCTTTATTTTACTAGAGCGTCCTAGTCCTAGTACATAGAACAAAGTGAACGAAGAAGGGAACATAGTGTTAAGACACTCCGTTCTCCACTTTCCGCCGAATTCTGGAGTGGCGGATTTCAACGCCGAACTTTTGCCTTGGAGCCAGAACGAAGACACGAAAATATTAATAACTAATAACTCATCGCCTTGAGTGAGGATGAAACCCACAACAGTCACGTTACAGTCACGCACATGTGCCCATGCGCCGCGAAGACCTCTATTTATTTATTTTCTTTATTTATTTATTATGTTTACGTATTGTGTACATAAAATAAATTTATATAAAGTACAAGTATAGCAAATATTTTATTTCTTATATTTTATTAATTTGCTTGCTCTTAATAAAAATCACCAACTCGTGTCTCCGTTATTGGTTTAGCATTGAGAAGTTTTCCAATAAATAAAAGTTGTTTTGACGCTTCGAAACGTCGGATAATTTACTTTTAGAGGAAATTTGTCAATAACTGCGAAGCCTATAATTGATTTGTTAAAGAATAATATTTGTGGAAATTAGTCATTCTAAGCAGTTTGTTTTCTATTCAATATTTATGTTACTACAATAATAGATCAGTACGCTGAAGTGAAGTTTTAGGGAAAAGATAATAAATAGACTTATCGAAAACAGTTCTAATAGAGTTATGACACTATTTTCTTTAATCATATCTAGTAGGGGCACAAGCGTGCGACTGTAAACGTGACGATTGTGAATTCGATTCCCACTCGGGGGAATTTTTTTTATTTTTTTTTATTTCATTCCTCTGGTAACGAGGTAAAGCTTGGCTGTGCGTGCTGCTAAAAACTCAGCGGAAGGTGGGAAACGGAAGTGTCTTGATACTAGGTTCCCAGGTCTCCTCTACCTTTGTTATGTGCTATGTCCTCTGCTATATGCGGGGGTACCGAGTGGTGCTAAAAAAGAAATAAAAAAATTTAATAAGTTCTTTGATTTTCACGATTATTAGACATTTTAAATTAAACTATTTTAACCGGATTAATCGCATATATTTTGTATTTTTATACATTTTTGGAAGCCCGACGTTTCGAACACTTTGCAGTAGTCCGTGGTCACGGGTAGACAATTATTCAGAATTTCAATAATTTAATTTACGATTACAAAAATAATGACTACATACGTACAACGTACATTAGCCTAAATCGTTACAAAATTTCGGCTTCATCCCGCACACAGCAACTGCTGTGACAGAGGGAACCTAATGGAAGGATTTTGTTCCACTTTTTCCTCTGAATCACTTACCATCGCGCTTTGCCTCGACATCAGAGCAATATCAATAATTTCAAATAAATATTTCATTTCCTCGATTGGGAATCGAACCTACATTGAACGAGTCGAATCGGAAAACAAGTATGTGATTGCAAGTCACATACTTGTGTTCCTGAGCCTCTGTCATTACAACATAATACAATATTTAGATGGAAACAACAGCTCATGTATCCCACAGGGAAGGCGACAGGAAAAAACTTATTTCACTCTAGTCTTCACTTTTTAACTAATTAGTTTATTACAAATGTCTTTATTTGTACTTTAAGTAACTTATTTTAATGCTATAATTTACAGAAATAAATATAAAAGATGTACAATTAAATCAGGCCCTAATTAAACTACTAGTCGAAAAGTCAAATTACTAGTAATTCCTACTGGTAAGTTAGGAGATCCTTAAAAAAAATATATTTAAACTCTGTGATATTTTTAGCTTCATACTTGGTTTTGCATATGGCAGAATTGACAGAGCGAAACTAGGGTTAACCTCTGTGCAATGATTAACTAATATAAATTAGTAAATATATTTTTTACCAAGATAATATTATCTTGGTAAAAAATATATTTACTCTATTAAAAATTACGTGTGACATGTTACATTACCTAACCTGCATTGCCAGAGATATAAGCATGGTATAAGAAAATCATGTATAAGTATAATCAGCTCCACGCTGTATACCGCACACAGTAGGGTAGGCAGAGGGAACCTAGTGTTAAAACATCCTGTTCCCTATTTCCCGCTGAATTCTGGAGGCATTGCGTGTTGAGTGGTGGCACTTAACGCCGCAATGCATAAGTAAATTAAAAATATTATTATTCTTATGTTTATTAACAACAATTTTAAACCAATAGAATAACATCATAATTAATAAAAATTAAAAATATCGCCACAAAATACAAAACACACAAAAAAATATATATATTATACCGTAGAACAATAATGAAAACGTCCGTATTTTTCTGGACCGACACTTGAGGCGTGGCGTGGCCCAGTAAAAGAACGCTTATCCTATACAGTGGGCTGCGTAATACGGACAAAGAGGACATTCCCAGCCATACGACACCACGACCACTCTATCCGGATCCCCATTGCTGATTAAAAAACTTCACAAGCAAGTGGTTTGAATGGAAGCCTAAAGTTCTTCTTAAATTGGTTCGCAGAAAATCCCAAGCCGTTTCGTTTTTGTGAAGAGCTCAGTATGATAATAGTTAAGGTTTCTTTTTTAACTTGAAGCTTAATGATTTCCTTTTTAATTGTGTATTTTCAGTCTCAGTCTTAACATTTAGAGTATATAAATTTTAAATTTTTTTTTGTTATTCTTATTTTACTAAAATTTAATAATGTAAAAATCAGCTTCACCCTGTATCCCACACACATCAGGGTAGGCAGAGGGAACCTAGTGTTAAAACATTCCGTTCTCCACTTTCCGCCGAATTACGGAGGCATTGCATTTTGTGTGGCGGAACTTAACGCCACGCTCTGTCTCTACACCAGAGTGAAGAGGTGAAAATATTAAATATTTAATTTCTCTTAACTCGAGGAAATTAAATCGAACCAACAACTAGGCGTTTTCAATCCCACTCCAGCCCCACGCCAGCGAGCACCCCAGCGCCACGGCACAGCGCCACTACTGGCCTCATTAACAATGTGCAGCTATAAATTCATATGAGAATTTTGCAAATAATAATAATTTAATATTTTATAGCAAATTATACATCATTGTAAATACAATACGAAATACATGTACATATATATTGTCGCTCTGGTGTCGAGGCAAAGCGTTGAGTTACGCCACTCAACACGTGCCTCGAGAATTCGGCAAAAACAGGAAACAGAGTTTAACATTAGTTTCCCCCCTGCCTATCTGCTGTGTGCGGAATACAGCGTAAAACACAGTAAGAGAACATAATGGTTTCATTTACCTTCCCTTTTTAAAGTAAGTAAAAAAAACCCAAATCCCGTACTAATATTACACATGAGTAGGATTTCTACGTAGCGTAACATGCAATAACAGGGCAGAAGAATTCCTACAAAGGTATGTATGCTTCCATTCGAGCCAATAAATACCGGATAATTCTCGTGCTCTGTCTGTTATAGAGTTTTGTAGAATTTCACTATTGTATTGAATGTTTGTAATTACATTTACGAATTTATATCTATTTCATAGAATTTACATCTATACTTATAATAAAATCGTATCGGGTCGGTGTCTTTACATGGAAGATATATCAAAAAAAACTATTATTGAGGGCATTTAGCAATGTATTAAAAGTAAAATTAGAAGAGTATTAGAAGTAAAAGTAAGTAAAATCTTGGAATTACGATTTATTTAGTATAATATATGATTGTTCTAATATATGATGTTTTATTTAGTATAACTAAACTAAAATAATTAATATATTTACCGCTAGTACCTAATAATAATTGCTGAATCGTTTTCCATAGCTTACTTAATAATAAAAGTCAAGCGGCATTGCGTCTTACTGTAAAATGTAAACGCGACGATTGTGGGTTTGCTTCTCATTTAGAGTATAATTATTTTCATATGTAGGATAAAAAAAGCTATTATAAAATAAAAAGTATATTATTATTTCACTAACCCTATATAAAACACAACACAATTAAAAAAGAACGCTGTAAAGATGAAAATACCAACATTTTTAAATAATATTTCACTATTTTCATAAAATGCCTAGATGCCGCACGGAGACTCCATCATTCATAATAAACGTAGGTCTGTACTAAGAGAATAAAAATTCTTGTATAATTTTGAACGCTACCAAAAAGTTTAATTAAAGTGAAAAAGCCCTGTAACTTTCACGACTGTGTCCCTTACTTTGTGTAGTTAATGAAGTTAATATTTCATCTCCGGTATTTATATATTTTTTTTATAATTTATGAAAATAATATTTTATTTTTATCACATATATTTATATAATATACATATATGCAATCCTAAGCACTTGATAGTTACTAAGGCTTTTATGCTTATAATAAATAAATATTTAATACAGAAAATAACTCATAATTTTAGTTTTCGTTTAGTAAAGACAACTAAAAGTATCTTAGCTGTGTATTGTAATATTTTATTCTGTAGCTAATAGATAATACGATATTATAAAACGATTTTAACATAAAAAGTAAATAAACAAATTGTGCATAACGGAACATCAAATAATTGTTTTTTTTTTAAATTATTTTATTGCGAATCCATTTCAAAAAATATTATCGTATGCAAAAAGTACCCTATCTATAAGTGAGTGAAGTATTATTTCAGGTATGTTTAGTAACACCTGCACAGGCTGTGAATAATGTGCGTGAATATAAATATATATATATATATATATATATATATATAATAATTCGGAATATATATATATATATATATATATATATATATATATTCCGAATAAACGCAAATTTAACAATTTAAGATCAAGAGGATTATATGCAGCCCCTTTAGCCAAATTAAATGTATTGAACTTAATGATAAAATCTCACACTGTGAAAATCTCACCAGTGTGAGTCCATAACTTGAATTGAATGAGAATGAAGTTGAATGATGAATCTACTGTTCTCCAAGTGTGTCGCTAGAATAACTCGTGTCATAAAATATACAAAATGTATCTGAGTGTTCAGGCCCCGCCTGAACACTCAGTCAATTTCATCATATTCAGACGAGTTCTACGACGTTTTCATAATTGTTGTTACTGATGGTTGCGTCTCTTTGGTACAGATTAGAACTGCTGGCAACATCATCTTGGTTACTTCTAAAGCCGCAAGTTAGCTTTCGCATTCATGATTTTCTACTGATAACAAAGATTCGGACAATTGATAGCTGACAACAACATATTTTGAAATGAAATATTTTTATTTTCATTTCCTCGCTCTGGTGGTAACAATTCAAAGTGCGGCGTTGAGTTCCGCCCCTGACACAATGACGCCAGAATTTGTCGGAATATAGGGAACGGAGTGTCTTAATAAGCTTCGTTCTGCCTTCTCTGCTGTGTGCGAGATACATTGTAAAGCTGAGCTTTTTTTATAAGATTATGTTATCTTGGGGGTCCAAGATGGAAGGCTTGCTCGCAGCGACCCCTGCCAGCCCTTATGAGGGCTGCAACGTTCCATCCGTTACGTGCACCTCGAGAGAGCGCACTGATAGGGCGACCCCCCAAGGCGACGCGCACTATTGTGTCCCCGCTGGTGTGTCAAGTGGCGACGAATGTGGCGTTGGGGACCGCCACCCAACACGCCATGTCCGGAACGGCGAGAGGTGGAGGACGGAACTACAAATAGCTACGTGGAATGTAAGAGGAGGGATGGATGAAAAGATGAATGAATTATTAGATGTGATGGATGATAGAGATTTGGATGTCGTTTGTGTGACTGAGACCAAGCGAAAGGGCAATGACACGACCGATTTGCCAGGCAGTCGGGTCGCTTTCTGGGACGGCGTACCAGAGAGCGAGCGGGGCTGTCAAGGTGTATGTGTGTTATTGTCCTCTCGATTGGTTAGTGCAGCGGTAGAATACAAGGCGATCAACCCGAGACTGCTTTGGGTTCGCTTCAAGCTGGGGTTAACAAGAGTATTCCTGTTAGTGGCGTATGCGGTAGTATCCTCAGCTCCATTAGGCGAACTTGAGGAGTTTTGAGAAAGTGTCAGGGATGTTCTAGGCAGCGTTAGACGGAATGAGAAATTAATAATATGAGGCGATTTGAACAAATGGGTGTGAACTGCGCAAAGCGGTTACGACGGAGTCCTAGGTCAGTATAGTGGCAAGAGAATAAATGAGGCTGGAAACCTTATATTGGAAATTTGCAAGGAAAGGAATTTGTTTGTGGCTAACACTATGTTTGACTACAAAAGTGAAATTAGGTGACCTGAATGTGAATTGCCTGCTGTACGCAGTTGATGCAGTGCTTATTGCATCATCAGAATGCGAGTTGCAGGCATTGGTCACCATTCTCAAAGAAGGGTGTGAATATAATGGTCTAAGCCTCAATGCGATTAAGACAAAAAATCTGATTTTTGAAAGAGATGAAGAAAGGACGGAATGCAAGATCAGTGTAAATGGTAAGATATTAGAACAAGTGAATAAAGTGGTATACTTGGGAAGTATGTTCAGTAGAGATGGAAGATACGAGATGGATGATACGAGATGGATGTGGAAAGGAGTATCGCTGCCGGTAACAGGGTTAATGAAGCCTTAGCTGCATTAATGAGACAGCGAAACGTCAGCGCTTGGCCGTACACAATGCAGTGTTGGTACCGACACGGTTATACGGCAACGAAACGTGGGTATTGCAGAAGAAGAATGAAAGGAAGATGCTTGAAAGAAGAATGAAAGGAAGAAGAAGAATGAAAGAAAGAAAGATGCTGTGGAGATGCGATCTCTTCGTAGGATATGCGGAGTCAGTTTAGCTGATTGAATCCGCAATGAAGAGATAAACGGAATGGCAGGTACTAGCAAGGATGTCACGGTGAGAATGAAGAGGAACGTGCTCAGCTGGTTTGGGCACGTCAAACGAATGAGTGATGAAAGAATGGCAAGATGATGATGATGATGGAAAAGTGAGTGGTAAGAGAGGTATTGGGAGACCTCGGTTGATCTTCGAAAACATAGTATCAAAAATACTGGAGGAAGGTCACGTAAAAAGCATGAGAACCCCCTGGAGGGCATGTATGCAGAGGTTGATGACAGTGGACGAGGCGAAAGAGGTATGTAGAGACCGTAGCGTTTGGCACTCCGTTCTGTCTGACCACCCCGCTAGAGATAAAGCGTGAAACTAGTTGTAGTTATAGTTTATAGTTATTATGTTATGAAAATGTCTATTTCCGATTTATGAACATAAAATTGTTAGTTACATAATTATTTTGATGTTATACAATTCGATTCATGAATTACAACTCAAACAATATGAAGGAGAGAATATTTATTATTTTTATTATTTATTAAATTTATAAATAAATATCAAATTCGTGCACCCTCGCCTTTCGTGCTTCGTAGCTTAGATTCAATAAAATAGTTTCATATTATTCATAAACTGCTGAGCACTTTCGTGAAATTCGTCTTATGGAATTTCGAAATGAAACTCTAAAATTCTATCGTTTTTGATTTGTTGAAAAGATTTTTGCAAGCAACAATCAATCACCAGAGGCAAGTGGCTTAGGGGCATCCAACTGTAAATACGGCGTTGAATTCCGAAAGTTAACTCTGTCAACTTTGGGTGTGTTTTATAGTAACGGAATGGTTTTACACAAGGTTTCCAGGTTTCCAGGCTCCCTCTGCGTACTCTGCTTACCCCGCTTTGTGTGAGATACAGCGTGAAGATAATAAAAAAATTAAAAAATCTTTGTATTTTTTTATTTTATATATCAACCCATTTTCAGCCCTTCATAGTACTTTTTATTATCATAACGCAACTGTATCTATAACAAATCAAGAAGATTGAACCCTGACTACTAATATCTAGAAACATTACCCTGCAATCACACTTGGGGCTCGCTAAATATATAAAAATACTTTTAATAATAAAGAAAATAACATAATTAATTAAATTTGAACATGGTTTTATACTTAGAAATATTTAAAATAAAATTTGTTTTCCTCATGGTTAGGCGAGATTATTCACTGACTATCACGCTGTTACCCTCGTGCGGACCATTTGAATATAAATAAGTCTTACATAATCTGCACACGTACTGAGCAGGCCTCATAAATGTAAGAATGCGTGTTACTCCCGGTTTCTACCCGATTTCACGAGATCCCAAACGTGCTCGACTTTTTTCTTACTTTTTTCGTTATTTATTGTGTAATAATATGTAAACTAGTATTATCGAATTATATTTATGTCACGAATGTCTTGATTTTTAGTTATGAACTTTTTCTACATTTACTTAAATAATTGAGGTCGTCGTAGCGCAATGGAATAGCATCAGGTTATAGATTCGATTCTCACTCAGGAAAATTACTTATTACTATAAATTACTTATACTATTTTTCAGCGCTGATAAGACAAAGTGCGACGTTGAGTTTTACAACGGAGTGTCTTACCACGGTATCTTTTCTACCTACCCTGATATATGCGATATAAATCAAAAGTTCCGATCGTTATCAATGACAGTTTGTTGTTTGATTTCATTGTAATTATATAACATAATTACTTCCAATTATAAACGAATACTACTACTTAATTTTATTAATAAATTGCGTTTGGCCGTACACAATGCAGTTTTGGTACCGACTCTGTTATACGGCAGCGAAACGTGGGTATTACAGAAGAAGAACGAAAGAAAGATGAAAGCTGTGGAGATGCGATCTCTTCGTAGGATATGCGGAGTCAGCTT
>DWLH01000643.1:0-17851 GCA_018249795.1 Heliconius telesiphe telesiphe
TCTTTCTCCTATTGTGTAACGTTATCTCTTTTTTTATCGTACAAACTCTTTCGTGGGTTCTCGATATAACGTGACATTGGCGAAGTGATTAGTGCTCAACTGGCACGCTCGGAACACCAAAAATTAGCATTTGGATTAAACTGGAGTTATTTTTTATATTTAACATATTAACAGTAATTTCGCTAAGAAAAAATAAATAACCTATATCTCTGCAATAATCTACGAATATTTAAAAGCCATTATCAAAGAACTGAAATAAATTAAATATTAAATTAATATCAAGTTTCAAAATTTACAACTACTAAAGTACTTTTCTATAATTTAGATATGCATGTTATATGAATCATCAACACATACAAACAAAATGAATTGAATAAATGAACGCCATAGTATGTTTGAGATATTGATATTGTAATTGCTTTGGCAATTTAAATATTTTAGTCAAATGCATGCATCGTTTTAAGTCTAGCACATTTTATATCTAATAAAAAAATATATAAAATGTCTTATATTATATAAATATTTTTGTAGGTAGGTCTAGTGTACCTACAACGTGTCACGCAATAAAGAAGATGCAAACATCAAAGGCGTGTTTGGCCGTGTCGGTGTCACGTTGATATGATAGACTATACTATTTTACCTTTTGGTAATTGGCCTGACTATTAAAATATTTTAGTCAAAAGTGTGCATAATTTTAAGTTTAATTAAATTTATGCCTAATAAAAAAAAATTGAAATGTTCCATGTTATATAAATATTAACGTAGGTTAGGTCTTGTGTCTTGTTGTGTCACGCAATAAAGTAGATGCAAACATCAATGGCGTGTTTGGTCATGTCACGTTGATATGGTCGTCTAATGACTATATACTATGTTTCCTATCAAGGAAATAGAAAGTTTGTTGACAACAAGATTGCCGTGAGCCAACATCTTCTGTATAATATTTGTATATTATTTGTATATTATGGCAACATTTCCCTTATACGTGTGTTTTGTGTACAAGAATCCCACTCGAGGTACTGAAGTGTTTATATACATTTATATTTTCATTTCTTCGCTCTGGTGTCGTGGCAAAGCGCGGCGCTGAGTTCCGCCACTTAACACGCAATGCCTCCAGAACTCGGCGGAAAATGGGGAACGGAGTGTCTTAACACTAGGTTCCCTCTGCCTACCCTGCTGTTTGCGGGATGCAGCGTGAAGCTGATAATTATATACTATATGGAATACGTATATCATTGACAATTTTTATATTATACGTTTATTTATATTTTTTTTCAGCTTCAAGCTACAACGTGAAACAGGTAGCAGGGTAGGCAGAGGGAGCATTATATTAAGACACTCTGTCCCCCCAATTGGTGTTGGTGGCGGGACTCAACGCCGCGCTTTGCGTCGCTGATATACGTTTAGTGAACGTTTGATATCTTTTTCCTACTTCAAATTGTTAAACAGTACTTAACAGCTGATATACGTATACACTTTACGTTTACGTAATATGTAGACGTATAATATATATTCGTGACATTACATTTTAATTGAATAAATATGTATATTATGTATTTTTATTTCTTTCAACAGAGCTTTAGCGGCCGCAATTCAGTTGACAGTAATCATTCTTATAGTAAAAAAATAGCAAATTTTAATTTTACACAAATATCTGTTACCAATTGTCGTTATTTATTAAAAGATCCTGTATCTGGAATCGGCACGTGCGCTTTCACCTTTCAATATAAACATTCACCAAAACAAATCACTTTCCACAAAAAAAAAACACTATTTGAATTATTAAAAAAAATATATCAACAAATTCAAGTAAAACAATAATTGCATCGACAATTAAAATATATTTGTTTATAAATAAAAGCTCGATGCGATGCAAGAGAACGTCACAGACTAGGAACACCCAGTGGTACAACCGCGCACGGAGGCAGACGCGCCGGCACTGGACGAGAGTCGTATCGACCTCATGACTCGAATTATGAATGGAAAGCCACCATGCCGCAGTATCTCGCTGCAAACACGCCACTGCACTGCAGCTTTATTTTTGGCAACCAACCTGGCATCTACAGTTCTTGGGACAAGTAGCGCCAAGTGACCTGTTTACATTTTGGATATAGTCGTATCCAAGACTTAAAATTCTGTATGGTTTTTGATTAAAAATCCAATTTAGACGCATGCGTGACACAAGAAGAACCGATGAATGACCTCGTTCCCACGACTCGAGTCGCGTCCTCAGCTGGATGAAACAGGCCTAGAGGTCGAGTCACGGCCGAACAAAAATATATTGCAATAAATAAAGTGACATATGACTGTGAGTAGTATTCAGAGCGGTAGATGTGAACGCTAGTCGATTTGTTAATTTCGCTCGTTGTGGTTTTGTAGATTGATCGTACAAGATTATTTTATAAAATTTATTCGTTTACTTCCAACTAGTATTGTTTATTTGTAAATTTACGAAAGAGCGCATGTTCCTCTTAGGTTAATTTTATGTACGACAATCTTTTGCTGCTGCTTCGCCTGTATAGTCAAATGGAAATAACTAAGGGTTGTATGGGCTTGGGCTTGACATATCGTATGGTTATGGGCGTGGAGTAGAGGGGGCCTGGTGGGCCGTGCCCATCCCAAAAATTTTACAAACAAAAAAATTACGTCTACACGAACAATCGGTTCGAGGTTAAAGTCCAGATATTATTATTTACATCATTTACTCTCAGAATAATTAGTAAGCCGAAACGTCTTAGTAAACACCAAGAAAATAATATTATGCTTCGATTTATAATATTTTGAAAAATCAGTCTTAGTCAAGTAGCACTACATAAGTCAAATTATTAGCGTATCTTGACAGATTTGTTTCAATAGTTACGAGATAACCTGCTTAAACAGTCTGAACACCCATCACAGTCAGGTACATTGTGTTCATCTTGGTCTCCGTAAGATAATGGTATTGGTTAATGTCAATCACTCTTATCGCTAAGATAAAGGAAGTATAATAAAATTTGATATTGATATGGAAACCATGAGAAAAGCTGCAAAAATACAAAAAAAAAATCAGCAATTGAAGCGATTTTTGCCACATACTTCGTTTAGGTTTTATATTCCATGTATATTTACAGTCATGAAGATGTCTTTTGAAAGCTTAATTATCTTTGAATAATTTTTATTTAATTTTATTTGTAATTAAATAGTGTGTGAGTGTGACTTCTATAGTAAAAGTTTGAATTACTACTTTTATTAAATACCTAAATTTATTTTTAATATATTTAATGTAAAAATGGTGGTAGGTATAGTCATGTGAAACTATTACTTTGACAAATGAAAATTTAATAAAATATTTTATTTCATACATAAATTATCTTTCTTTCTCCGCTCTGGTAGCATAAAGCGAGGCGTTAAGTTTCGCGATTTACACACACATTGACTCGATTTCAGGCGGAAAGTGAAGAATGAACTTCTGTTTTTCTGTATTCTCGGTTATGACAGCAAGAAGCATGATGCTATTTTTTATTGTCACTGAAAGAAGAAAATCACGACATTTCTTCTTTCTACATTTTGCAGTAATGATCACGGGACCACGGACTACTAAGTACTTTATATACAGTTTCATGATTAAGTAAAATGTTTTACTTTATAAGTTTTACGTGACATTATTAGAATATTTTTTCTGTAGCTACATATATGCACGTGTTGTCGAACACGCTTTGTGTCATTTTCATATACGTAGGTACGTATTAAATAATTGCGTAAAATGTAGAAACTATAATCATAATATAAAAAAACAACTTTTTTTATATAACGAGATTCGTATTACTAACAAAAAAATATATATAATTTTATCTATACCATAATATTATACATTATTAATACCAATAGGTATTTTAACTTGATTGTGAGTATGTTTTTACTGTAACAGCTCATATGCAGTGCCGTCTTCAACACGATTCAAGTCCTACAGGGGACGCCCTTGTCATCGTCGACATCCTCTCAAGCAGCCTCGTATTGTTTACAATCTCATAGGGACAGAGTACCCACCTGGTATCTCTGAAAAGGCCAAAAAGGCTAACAGCATTAATAATCTCATATTTGAAAAAAAAAGATTAAAATGTGAAGCTAATTTCCTGCAGGTACCCATCTAAGCTAAATAAAACAAAATCGTCGTTCACAAAATATTTTGTCCATCGTAAAAAATATATAATGATCAATACATTCATTTTCGACCTCAAACCACAAGAATAACGGATGTAAAATACATATCTGTATGATAAAAAATGACACACGATTTATCTTTTCAACGAAATGTATGCTGATTGAAAGTTTATTAAGTTCACATACTTTCATTTAAATATTCGATTTACATATATTTATTTTACATATCTTTATTTTGCATTTACTTAATCGTTAAATTATTATTTTTCTTTTTTAAATTCAATAGGCCAATCATTACAAGAACCGGGGCGGCCCTGTAAGGACATAAACGCGTTAGTTGTGGGTTCGATTTCCACTCGGCATAATGAAATATTTAATGTTTTCATTTCCTCGCTCTGGTAACGAGACAAAGCGCAGCGTTGAGTTCCGCCACTCGACGCTCAATGCTTTGAGGATATGGCGGAAAGTAGGGAACGGAGTATCTAAACACTAGGTTTCCCGGTTCTACCGGTACCCAGCTACATACGAAATACAGCGAGAAGTTATAAAGAACCAGGCACATAAAAATGGAGACCATTAATGAATGGTTTCAAATTTATGTAATTTTTTAAAAATTCTCTACATCTTTCAACATTTCTTTAAAAAAAAAATCAAAATTAACAGGGTAGGCAGAGAGAACCTAGTGTTAAAACACTCCGTTTCCCACTTTCCGCCGAATTCTGGAGGCACTGCGTGCTGAGTGGCGGAACTCAACGCCGCCCTTTGCCTCGACACCAGAGCAAAGAAATGAAAATATAAATGTAAATAAATGTTTCACTTCCTCGAAAGGGGATCGAACCCACAACCAGTCTATTTTACAGTCACATTTAGTGCCTCTGCGCCACGACCGGCCTCAACTATTATTTAATTAATCCTAATTAACTATATTTATTTGAATAGAGTATGAACAAATAAAATTGTGATAAGAGAAGTCCCGCATAACCGTTTTGGTGACTGTCATATAGTATGGATCATTGAAAGGAAGAATGCCATTTAAAGTAACTATTTTAAGCCGCTACCCACCACGTATGTGACTCGTGAAGGTCTCTAATACTAACAGACAACAACAAATGTATTACTTGTATAGTAATAGTGGTATGAGGGCGGCGTAGCGCAGTAGCATAAGCGTGTGACTCTAGATGCAACGATTGTGGGTTCGACTCCCACTCGGGAAATTAGTTTTAAATACTTTTAATGTTTCTGCTTAATGCCTCGAGCGGTGCAGAAATGCAGAAAGTGGGTATTGGAGTGTCTTAACACTAGGTTCCCGCTGCGTATTCTGCTATTTGTGGTATACTGCGTGAAGTTGAAAGTAAACAACAAAGTAGTAAGTATGCATATTTATTATATCCAAAATATTAAGTATATGTTTTCAAAATATAATAAATATATAGTATATTTAATATATTCAAAAAATAAGTCTTTTTTTAGTAATATTTTTTATATTAAGTATATTTTACGTGGTATAGTGGTTACTGTACAGTTGTACACCCGTCTCGATGGTTGCGCGTTCGAATCGCACAATCATGGAGATCGATCGAAATATCCAATGCATGAAAATTGAATAGAAAATGAATTAGCTTCACGCTGTATCCCGCACACAGCAGGATAGGCAGAAGGAACCTAATGGGAACGGACTTAACACTCCGTTCCCCACTTACCGCCAAATTTTAGAGGCATTGCGTGTCGAGTGGGGTAAATCTACGCCACGCTGTGCTTCGACACCAGAGCTAAGAAATGGAAATATAAATTTAAATAAATATTTCATATCCTAAAGTGGGAATCGAACCCACAACCAGTCGCGTTTACAGGCACACTTTGCGCCCCTACGCCACGACTGGCCTCAAAGAAAAAAAGTAGAAAGTAAAAAATTAAATACATTAACACTATTCTGTTTGCGTACCGTAGGTATGTATAGATACTAAATGAGGGGCGTGAAGCGTGAAGAAGTGAAAATTATAACTTATATACGTTTATATTTGTGTGTAAATATACGAGTATGTAGGTTAATTAACATCAACATTGATTTGTAACAATCAATTAAACAACCAGGGTCAAACAATGCAAATGTCATACATGCAAAATGTTGTAATCGACGTTTTATTACGTATTTATTAATTAGTATTTTATAGTCTAATCGTTTGGTGTCTGTTTCAATTGCGACGTAGCGACTCACAGAGAAAGTAAAAATATTGTGAATTACAATTGTAATGCTCGTAAAAGCGAAAACTTTATTTTATTTATTTAGGTCATCCAGCAGTTTTACAATATTTACATAAATAAGGACGATACATTATTAAGTTAAAAAAAAAAAAGTAAAACTAAAAAAATCATTGGTCAGTCAGTCAGGTCAGGTCAGGTCAGTCGTGGCGCAGCGGCACAAAGTGTGACTGTAAAACCGACTGGTTGTGGGTTCGATCCCCACTCGAGGAGATGAAATATTTACTTAAATGTATATTTCCATTTCTTCGCTCTGGTGTCGAGGCTAAGCGCGGCGTTGAGTTCTGGCACTCAACTCGCACGCTGGACGCAATGCGTCCAGAATTCGGCAGAAAGTGAGGAACGGAGTGTCTTAACACTAGGTTCCCTCTGCCTACCCTGCTGTGTGTGGGATACAGCGTGAAGCTGATTATTATTTAAAAAATCATACGAAAAATAAATGTTTTTGGTACTAACCAAATATGGTTAGTTTACAATTGGAAGTGGGAAACGAAGTGTCTTAACACTAGGGTCCCACTGCCTACTCTGCTGTGTGCGGGATACAGCGTGAAGCTGATTTTGAATTGGATAATGCAAGTATTTATTTAAAAACCCCCCACGGATAAAATGTCAGTTGAGTCACTGCACCAGTTAAAAAATTTGATCCGTGGTACAGCAGAATTACCCCCGATTACTGTTTTGTGTATGGGAATATATACCTCAGGGTTTTATAGTACTACGAGAAAAGCGAGAAGAAATCGAACAACTGCAGAAATAGTGAGCAGTCTGTTACATTATTGAGCATTTTGTACAGAAAGGCCAAATCATTGAACCTCTCTTCTAGTGGCTCCCCTTCCACTTCTCATTATGAAGAGATTCAATCTAGTGTTATATGTTTCAGGAGGGTTTTTATCAAACCTTCATACCTTTCGAATAAGCAAGATACCATGTAAAGCAATGAAGGCGTTCTAATCTTTGTGAAGGTGTAAAATTTTATGGTCATGAAACGATATTTCGTATTCCAATATACTTTTTATTATGTTTTATATAATAATATTTTAAATATGTTGACAGCCCAAACACTTTCTATACTACATAGTACGTTAAAGTTTACCTTTGAAGATTTTTTGTACTTCTATCAAATGACGTGTAGAAATATAAGTTTTATGTCTAAATAATCCATTTAAATACTATTCAGATTGAGTTTTAAGATTTTTGGTAAATTTTGTAAGTATACTTTTAATATTTAGATAGATCTCTCAGGTTTTTTCAAGACTATTCAAACAGTCCCAATAAGTTACTTTGTAGTAAGGATGAATCACATAACGAGGTTTAAGGGTTGAGTTTCTGAAGAAACCAACGATAATGAATATATTGAAAAGAACGCGGCCCAAATGAGAACCTTGATAAAATTCGAAAAATTTTGGTTTGGTATGCGTTGAATGCAACAAAATAAGATAAGATTTAAATAATACACCATAGGGGAATAGCTTTTTGCAAAATTATGAGATATACGACCCGAGGCCATTAGCGTATCTAGAGATATTTTCTGGGAGGCTTGGACGTTAGCTTTGAACAGATATGTTTGTGTAAATGTTGTTTTTTAACTTTTCAGGGCACATTTTGTTATAAGTAAAATTTCTATTAGCATCATTTTATATTCCGCGCACAGTAGGGTTGACAGAGTGTTAATACACTCCGTTCCCCACTTTCCACTGAATTCTGGAGGCATTGCGTGTTGAGTAGCGGAACTCAATGCCGCAAGTTGCGATTGCATCGATGGCAATATTTTTTAGTTAATTTTGAAAGAGTTGAAAGTTTGTGTGATTTTTTTTTAAATCGGCACCGATTTTAATAAAATTTGAAATTCAGACTCTTAAAAATATTTCATTGAACACGTGTCTGATGGTTTTTTAGAATTCACCCCCTAAGGGTTTCGTGGTTTTTTTAGAATTCACGCCTAACGTGCAAATAAGCTGGCGAAGCCGCGCGCGCCCACTAGTTATTATTAAGAGTTCAAATATTTCCCAATATAAATTCTCAATGTTTTACCTTAAATATTTATCAAAAAAAAAAAAATTCTTAAAATTAATATCTTCCAGTTGTTTCACGTCTCACAACATTTTTAACATCAAATTTGAAGTGACACTTTATTAATTTTTTAGCGTAGCTTTGGTAATATTTTTTGACCTATGTTTATATATTTTTATTTTCAACTACAACATTATTATGCTGAATAGCGAACATTCCAATGTATTTTCTACTGGCCTTGACTATTTAATTTTAGATGGAAATAGCGATTCATGTAGGTTAACAATTCATGTGATGAAACTACTTAATGATTCATTTCCTTGTTACAAATATCACTTAGTAACGCATTCACTTATTAAATAATGACGTTGCATATGTCTATATATATTTTTACAGTAAGTATATACATAGTCTGAGGCCAGTCGTGGCGCAGGGGCACGAAGTGTGACTGTGAAGCCGACTGGTTGTGGATTCGATCCTCACTCGAGGAGATGAAATATTTACTTAAATTTATATTTCCATTTCTTCGCTCTGGTGTAGAGGCAAAGCGCGGCGTTGAGTTCTGTCACTGAACACGCAATGCCTCCAGAATTCGGCAGAAAGTGGTAAACGTAGTGTCTTAACACTAGGTTCCCTCTGCCTACCCTGCTGTGCGGGATACATGATTATTATTTTGATTAAGTATGTATAATAAAATTAATTGTATATAAAATTTTACGTACTTATTAGGTACATTATGGGGGTTATTTACAATGTTAGAATATCGCCTATGGGTTTCTTTCTTCTTCGAATATTTAAATATATGAATTAGAGAAATTGCTGATATCGAATGTTTTGTAATTTTACAAGTTTCTCAAAATATTTATCATTTTCGCTACCACAAATTATCTAGAAATTGGGAATTGTTATCACTTCGTTAATGTGGGCAATGTAGTCTTAAGACACTCTATTCCCCACTTTCTGACGATTTTTTCGAGGCATTGCGTGTTAAGTGGCGGAAGTCCACGCAGTGCTTATGCCTCGATGCCAGAGCGAATAAATTAAAATATTAATTTAATTAATAATAATTCATTTCTCCGAGTGGGGATCGAATCGGCATCTGACGGGATGATAATTATATTAGTGGGTATTATTGAATTTATAGTAAAGATACAATTTGACAAGCAGATCGCTGATCAACTCGAATGCATTGGACCGTGGTTCCGCACTCTTTATATATTTGGTCATTCAGTTAGAAAACCAATGTAACACAATGGAGTCAAGTGCAATGACCTTGCACCAATAAATATTGTTTTTATGATAACGTATTGAAGGTTTTTCCGTTACTTGAAAGATCAATCCGAATTTCAGATAAGTTGATATAAAAATATCAAATAGAGGCGAACTGGTAGCATAATCTTATCTGTATATTCTATTCAAATGAATATAAGCTTTAGACAAAAAATAAACAAAACATAATTTCTCTTTTATTTCACTTTTTAATTTCGAGTAAGATCGAATTTTCTATACTAGACTGTTCTTAAATAGTATTTTCTGAAAGCCTGACTCGAATTATTAAACAAACGTTGCAAATAGTGAAATTAACAAAGCAACCTTAAATAAACCATATATTTGTATTTTTAAAATAGATTACTATCAGTTTAATTATTTTAAAATGTAAAATTTGCATTGTTGTTTGATCTCGAACATTTCATGTTAATATACATATAAAAGACCTTTGTATATATAACAAGAGTAGCAAAAATAAATAATAAATTTGCTCAAGTTTTTGTAAAACAAACTTAACTATAAGGATAATAAAACTAAAGATATATATCTCTTATTCAATTATTTATTAGAATTCAGAGGATTTGGAGGAACTCCCACCAACATGAGTGATGAAGCAGTATACTACAATATCTATTACATGATCAATTTTTAACATCTTTTGCTCTTCTTTTATCACATGGTCAATGCACTTTTACAAAGCTGTTACTCTTTATTTTTATTTTGAATTGCATTTTTCTTGGGCCATTTCATCAACCTCTTAAGTTCATTAAATGTCTTTTGAATGTTATATTTCTATAAGTAAAATATCAATTCTCCTCCATCCAGAAAGCCTGTAAAGAAATTATGAATGAATTATAAATATCTGGGGAGTTGATTTATGTAAATTATTTATATATCAAAATTTAGTTGAAGTATGAGTATCCACTATACACTACAGCCCACCGTGGAATGGTATCTTTGTACCTTACTTTTTTGAACTACATTAAATGGATTTCCTTTTCCACTTGGATTTGTTAAGCCAGTGGAAAAACTTGGACAATGAGCTTCTTTATTTGTGCTAACGAAATCATCCTGCCAAACTTTGTTCATAGAGTCCTGTAACAGATACTCAATTTTAATTTAGAGTTTTAAATACAAAATGAAATCTTTGGTTCATAATTACAAAAAATTAAGTACCTTACAAACATTTTATACTTTTAGATTAAGTATTTAGGTTTTCAAGAATTAAGTACAGTTAACGTTTAGTCATTGAAATATGATTGAAGTCTTAAAATATATTTAAACTAAACTACATTAAGTAGTTCATCAAGTTTTACCAAAGTAACAGATGGTTTTGCCTTAATTTCTTAAATTTGTTAGGGTGCTTAAATATTCGACACATCAACACAATATTCTCTCATCATATTTAAATTGCAATTTCATTTGTAATTCATGTAATGTGGTACCTTTTAAAATTAGGCAAAGATTAATCTAAATTTACAGCCTCCAGCCCCTTATAAGCAGTTCATTTTCAACAGGAAATATGTGTACTTTACACTATGTTTCATTCACATCCAAATTATCTAGTGTCAATCTTCGATAGTCTTGGTAATGGTAGTGGAGATCTCAAATGGCCTGTTGTTTTCTTTCCCTTTAGAGTTCTCTTTACTCCCATTCTATTTATTACCATAATTTCAGTAGTTATAATGATAATATCACATTTATACAGAAACAAATTCTTCAGCCACCATTCTTTTACATATTTAAGAACATTAATAACAGTACCTTCTTCCTTGAAAAAGGTGCAAGCCTAGTTTGTTCCAGGCTTATTCATGTTTTAAAGTATAAAAAAGTCATTATAACAAAAACAAAACAATCAGTAAACAACATAAAACTTAACAATGTTTCATTAGTAATTTATAAAATGTGGTTCTTTTAAAATTGGGCAAAGATTCATCTGAATTTACAGCCTCCAGCACCTTATCAACAGAAGGCACTTCATTGTTAACGTAAAACGTCTGTACTTTACGGCGTATTGCATCCAAATCTGTCTCGTCCAAAGTGTCAATCTTCGATAGTCTTGGTGATGGTGGTGGAGGTGAGCTCAAACGGCCTGTTGTTTTCTTTTCCTTTATTATTCTGTTTACCGTGGCTCTAGATATTCCCATAATTTTAGCAGTTTTATTGATAATATCGCATTTGTATGGATACGAATCCTTCGGCCACGTTTCTTCTACGTATTTAAGCACATTCATAACAGCCACTTTTTCCCATGAAGCCATTGGAGATGTCTTTGTTCGGCTTGGTCCAGGTTTACTCATGTTTAAAAGTATGAAACACTTTATACTTAACAAAATAAGAAAATTAATAAAAACAACGGAATAACAAAAATTCAATAAAAAATTTTGGAAAAAGTACACAAACAGTGTAACTAAAATATCAACTATCAACAAGTTGATCGATATTCGATAGCAAAAATGGCGGCCGTGGATATATTGTTAATATTTGTTATTATAGAAAAAAATATATAAACAGACCGCGCAATTGATTGAAAAGTTGAGTGAGTGAATGGGAATTTTTTATTTGAAAGTTATATGTAAGAGCTGGGGTAAAAAGTTAATTATAAAGAAATACTTGATCAAACAAAAAATTGTTTTTGATCGGATAAATATTACCTTTAATTGTAATTAAGGCTGTTATATTATAATCAAGATTTAATGTGAAATAAAAAAATCAAGTAGACATTTATGTATTAAGAGCTAAGCTTAAGTTAAAATATTGAAAATTATTTATCGAAAAACGAACAAACAATAAATTTTATAAGACCAACAAACGATGAACGAACGGAACTAATCAGCAAAAAGTTTAAAAAATATATTTTCTTTCGCCATTTTTGGAAACCGCCTTATATTATGGAGGGTACGGGGATGAGCTCGCTAGTCCCATATGAAACAATGTCCATCAAAACAGATAAAATAAAAGTAGCACTGATATGATAGAAAGAATAAATTTTAAAGAACGCAGCACACTCCCAAGACTAAATGGACAATTTTTGGAAGAAAATATAATATTATATAATATTCTGTTTGTCCGGCAAAATGTACAGTGTCATAATAAAAATAGTGATATACATACGATAGGAACGAGAAACAAAAAGTTAATAAATCTTTTATGAGTCTGAGTATACGTGTATATAATAAACTTCCGCAGTGTATTCTAAGTTTGCCACTACCACAATTTAAAGTAGCTTTAAAAAAATACTAACAAGTCAAGCTTATTACACTGTTCAAGAATATTTAGAGGATAAACATGTATGGAATTAATCTCTATTGAATGTGATGCAGGATAGCTGCCAGTTCATGTAATAAAACTATATTTTATTATACTATTGACTTTGATAAAGCAACTGTTGAGTTTCTTGCCGGCTCTTCTTCCGAATCGGTGGTAGCTTTTTTTTTGTTTATATGTTCATTCCACGATTCAAAAGTTCTTATAAGAATTTATTTGAATAAAGTATATTTTGAATTTGAATTTGAAAAAATATTGAAAAAGCTCGAATCATTAAAAATGTAAATTATGCAAACATCATACCTTTTTAGTCCCCATTTCAGTTGGATTTTAAAGTACAATTGATTATTTACTAGCGGACATTTTTTCAACCTTATTATTATTACCAATCCTTATTTGAGTTGGTACTTCTTCTTATCTCCATGTAATATACGTCACTTTTAATCTTTGTATATATGTATTCTGTGCTTTTGACTTTGTTGTGATTTGACATTTGTCAATTTATAATTATACAATTGAAGAAGGTATCTTTTAAAAATAAACATAATCAAAGAATGGATGTTACAAATTTAAACAATGGAAAGAGACTAGCATATTATATTTGTTTTATAAAAGCTATAGTTCTGGACTGAACTTTGTTGGTTCTGTGTTGATTTGGAATTAGAATAATAAAATAACCGGCAAAACACGAAATTTCGCATGAAACTCAATAACACAATTAGTAATTCAATTATCACTTTTATAAATTATAAGAATTAAATTTAATCTAAAGTTATGCTTCAAGTTCCAGAAAATGTTAATCAAGTCCTTGTTCACCTTCTTCCACAGTCGGTTATTAACGATGTAGCTTGTTTTGTTTTTTACGATAATCATCCGAGGGACCAAAGATGTTTAGATATTACTGTATGTACTCGAAAAGGAGAAATAAAAGAATTTTATCAGCGTGAATCAATCAATTCAATTTTAATAGAAAATATTATTGGTATATCCGAAATATTAATTATAAGAAATACTAAATGTGATCTTTTTTATTTAGTGGTTGCTCAAAATGAAATTATCATCATATCCAAAAAAGAAACCCTCCAGTTATGTTTTAGAATATGTAATGTAGATAAATATAAATTTGAAGAAGCAAGTTGTAGAGGACTTAAAATATTTTGTAATGATGATGCAGTACCTGTAATTTTTGATGATGATATGAACAAATTAGAAGATGCTGAATTAATCCTGTCTCATGAAAAGTCTGAAGATTCCTTGCCCATAATTAATCAATTAAAGAGAAAATTAATAGAAGCTAAATATACTACAAAACACAATGAAAATATATTAAATGACTATATTAAGTTAAGGCAATTAGCTGCATTTCAAATGTATAAAAAAACACAATTAAATTCAAACACTGCTTCTGCTTTCAAACTTGACCAGAATGAGGTAATTATTACATATTTTTATTAGTTCCTTAATAAATCAAATAAAGTAAAATCATTAAAAAATCACACTACATGATGATCTTAATGTTGTTTCTAGATATCTAATGCTTTACAAGTTCAAACTGAGGCACCTATTGTCCGTTTGTGCATTGGGAAATTTGTTATGATATCTAATATAGTCAATAAAAATAAATTGTAAGTATTATACCTACACTCTTCTATATCTTTTTTAAGCATAACTGCATTAAAGCTTAGTTTGTATACTATAGATACTTCTTGTTTTAAACATTTTATTATTTACAATTGTATTAATTGTACAGGGTGGAAGCGTCAGCGCTCCTTTTACAGACACAGCATATAGGGTACAATATTTTAAACCTATACCTAAATAAATTAATCAAGATACCTCAACAGTTTTTTCATTTCATGATGTTTTGATGTTTTGTATCCTGTATTTCGTGTGACGCAGTTATGCATAGATACTAATAACGTGAACATATACATGTTAAATAACTTTGAATTATGCGGCGATATGTGTGGCGGTTTCCCTTTGATAGGTTTACGTCTGCGTGCGTAGTTCTTGACAATTGGCGTTTTATTTTACAACGATAACTTTATATCTATTTATTATGTTTGTAAAAATCACTTTTTCATTTTTGGGAAAAAAAAAATTTTTTTTGATTGTATTAGACTTCTATAGAGTAGTTAAAATTGTAGTTTCATTTAAAGTGGTGCTGACAAAAACACTCTGTATTATATATTTATTTCCAAAGTGCACTTTAGTTACAATTTTGATTTAAAATATGCATATCCTGTAAGTTCCACCACTAAACACACAACTCTAGAATTTGGCGGAAAATGAGGAATGGCACTCCATTCCTCATTTTCCGCAGCAGCAGAAGGAAGTTAGGGTTAAGACACTTCTTAACCCTAACTTCCTTCTGCTTTCCCTACTGAGTGCTGGATACAGAATAAAATTTACAAAATTACAAAAAAAGAAACCATTGAATCTCTGTAATTTTTTTTATATATAAAGTGACTATAATTATTTGTCTATATTTACAGTGCACTTGATGATATTAGTGTGCTATTACATGGAGCATCGAGATCATCAATAGAATATAAGTCAAAATTGTTCATACAAATACCAACTTCTCCATTTTGGTCCGAAACGAAATCAATGCTTAATAGTGAAGAAAAATGCACTTTAGTTACAATTATAGACGTGGATGAAGTAAAAAATGATACAGAGACGAGAATAGATTTTGATGTTGTTATATCATTGAAGTTAAAAGGTACTGATTATTTGCTTCCTTTGGACAGTGTGTCCATATCTGCTTTGGATATGATGGGAGAGAAATTTGAAATGTTAGCAGATAATACAAAAGGTATTTAATACTTTATATTTTTTTTTAACCTCACATTGTATCCCACATACAGAGAGAGAGAGAGAGAATGATGTCAAGACATTCAGTGCTCAATTTTTAGAGGTGTGCTATGGTATTGCTGGTTAGTGCATTGGATGGCGGAACTTAATGCCATGATCTGTTTTGTTACCAAAACACAAAAATAAAAATTAATTCAGTTTATTTTAAATGAAACTATTTTAACCGGATTAATCGGTTAAAATAGTTTCATTTAAAATAAACTGAATTAATTTTTATTTTTGTGTTTAATTTAAAATGTGCAAGAATCGTGAAATTCGTGAATATCCTATCATACACCGTGCCGCTGCATTCAGTCCATTTCTATGTTTTATTTTTATACTACATAAAATATTTTAAGGAACAATTTAGCCACAATTTTATGCTGTTTGGAATAAATCATTTTTTTAAATCAGTCTTTATTTTAATACTTTTTATAGGTAACTATGACTCAGTGAGATCATCATTGTTAATCTATATGATTGTGGATTTGATGTCCTGTCAGAGAAACAAAATTAAATTAAATTAGCTTCACGCTGTATCCCGCACACAACAGGGTAGGCAGAGGGAACCTAGTGTTAAGACACTCCGTTCCCCACTTTCTGCCGAATTTTGGAGGCATTGCGTGTTGAGTGGCAGAACTCAACGCCGCGCTTTGCAACAACACAAATTATTAACAGAAACAAATTATTTTTATTTTTCTACTTTGATAAGGAAAAGTGTAGTGTTGAATTTTGCTACTCATATTAAGTCGAATATCTAGAATTGTAAGAATATATGAAAAATGTATTGTCTTGGCACTAGATTTATTCTGTACCATTATAAAGAATACAACATGAAACAAAATTTTATACTATAATTTATAAAAAAATATTTCATATTTTCAGATAGCAGCAATATAGTTTTATCTATACTTGCCACATCGAAAAAAATAGACTTATGTTTGAGACACTTCGGAAATAGTGAGAACACTGTTCTAACACCAGCAAATTTGTTTGGGGATTATTTGAAAATGGACAAACTTACAAATATAGATAATATTTTTATTTGCAAGCAATCTCCACACCACATCCTTTACGGTGTTATGGTTGTTCTTGAAGATAATAATGAATTAGCATCTAATCATATTATGAATGTTCAAGTCTATGTTCGGTAATATATTTTATTGATTTTTTTTTAAAATCTTTTAGTGTAATTAAATATACCTGATATTTTTTATACAGCAGCTTCTATTGTATTGATTCTGTGTTGAATAATTGAAGTTGTTGTGGTGTTTGATTTCCACTTGGGGAAATGAATTGTTTTTATTTCCTTGCTCTGGTATTTTTTTTTAGTTTCATACTGTATCTCGCACATAGCAGTGTAGGCAGAGGGATCGTTTGAACCTAGTGTTAAGACACTCCGTTCCCTGTTTTTCGCCGAATTCTGGAAGCATTGCGTGTTGAGTGGCGGAAATTGATGCCGCGCTTTGCCTCGTTATCCAAGTGAGGTTAAAGTTTACAAAATTGAGCCCTCATAAAATCAGATAAATTAATATTTAAAATATAAATTTATTTATTTGAGGCCAGCCGTAGCGCAGCGGCACGAAGTGTGACTGTAAAACCGACTGGTTGTGGGTTCGATCCCCACTTGAGGAGATGAAATATTTACTTAAATTTATATTTCCATTTCTTGGCTCTGGTATCGAGGCTAAGTGCGGCGTTGACTTCTGCCACTCAAAACGCAATGCTTCCAGAATTCGGCAGAAAGTGGGGAGTGTCTTAACGTAAGGTTTCCTCTGCCTACCCTGCTATGTGCGGGATATAGCGTGAAGCTGATTATATCAATTTATTCGATTTTATGATTTAATTCTAGAGCAATTAGACAAGATTTATTGTTTGGTTTTAAATAATTTTATAGTTCAATTAGATCATATTTATTGATTGGAAATATACAGGGTGGAAGTGTAAGCACCACTTTAAATGAAACCACAGTTTTAACTACTCTATAAAAGCCTAATATAAATCGGAAAAAAATAAATTCGCAAAAATGAAAAAGTTATTTTTTCAAACAAAT
>DWLH01000644.1:0-17842 GCA_018249795.1 Heliconius telesiphe telesiphe
AGTGGCGGAACTCAACGCCGCGCTTTGCCCCGACTCCATAGCGAAGAAATGAAAATATAAATGTAAATAAATATTTAACTTCCTCGAGTGGGGATCGAACCCACAACCAGTCGATTTTACAGTCAAACTTTGTGCCACTGCGCCACGACAGAATACCATTTATTAAATTATTTTATTTTCTATGCCTATAGAAATGAGTAAATACAGATATATAATAGCTGTTATTAATAAAAAATATATAAATATTAATTTTAAACAGAATATACAGACCTATTGATGAAGGGAATTTAAATTGCAATTGCCTTACCATTAATAAGGTACCGTCTACTAAATATTTAGGAGTAATAATAGACCAGAAACTATCCTGGTATATACAAATTGATTATGTTGCAAACAGGATAAGGAAACTAAGCTGGATTTTTAGAACATTACGACACGTGATTCCCAAAACCATCGCTTCTAAGTCAGCTCACCCCAGAAACCCTCTAAACGAAGTGTATGTATCAATTGTACAGTCGGTGCTGTCTTATTGTATCACTGTTTGGGGTGGTACTACGAAGTCAAAGTTTCTTGAATTAGAAAGGGCACAACGAGCTATAATCAAGTGTATGTACTTCAAAAAACTGAGTTTCCCCACTGAACAGTTATATAAACTCAGTTCATTGCTATCTGTTAGGAAAATATACATAACTCAGATTATATTTAAAACTCATAACTCCGTTTATTATGACAATGTTAGAGAAGAAAAAAGAAGAAAATGAGATAAATAGACACATTTACATCCTAAAAATAAACGCGATTGCAAAAAAATCCTCACGGACTGGATCAAGACACTTACTTATCATGACACTGAAACTTTCCTACGCCACGTCCAATGACATACAAGCACCAACAAAACAATACACACACACACACACACACACACACACACATACACACACACACACACATACACACACATACACACACACACACACACACACACTCATACATACACACACACACATTTAAACATATACACGTTCAACCAAACGTATGTTTAAAAAAAATAACTGATTTAATTGTAAAATGTTTATTGTGATGAATATTAAAACAGATATCTAAGATATTGTATTGGAAGAGCGGGATCTCCTAATACAGGCATTACTTGCTTAACAGGAGGTCTCTGTAACAATTATTTGTATGTAAAATCTGTTGAACAAATAATAATAAAAATTATTAAAAAAAAAAAAAGCATTGTTGTAATTATGTATGTCAGAGTAACCAATACTGTGTGTTCCTTTATATCTTTTAGCATATTTATAGCGTACTCTTTCAGAGTACTGAAAGAAGGGTGCCAAAATAATGGTCTAAGCCTGAATACACAATGTGGTGTTGGTACCGACGTTGTTATACGGCAGCGAAACGTGGGTATTACAGAAGAAGAATGAAAGAAAGATGAATGCTGTGGAGATGCGATCTCTTCATAGGATATGCGGAGTCAGCTTAGTTGATCGAATCCGCAGTTAAGAGATACACAAAATAGCAGGTACTAACGAGGACGCCACAGTGAGAATGAAGAAGAACTTGCTCAGGTGGTTTAGGCACGTCGAAGGAATGAGTGATGAAAGAATGGCAAAAAAGATTTATGATGGAAAAGTGAGTGCTAAGAGAGGTAGAGGGAGACCTCGGTTGACCTTCGAAAACACAGTATCAATGATACTGGAGGAAGGAAGAACGTAAAAAGCATGAGGATCCCCCAGAGTGCGTGTATGAAGAGGTTGATGACAGTGGTCGAGGCGAAAGAGGTATGTAGAGACCGTAGCGTTTGGCGCTCCGTTCTCTCTGACTACCCCGCTAGGGATAAAGCGTGAAGCTAAATTAAGTTAAGTTATTTCCTCGAGTGGGGATCGAACCCACCACAACCAGTCGAATTTACAATATACTATTAACATGTGCAGTTAATATTAACACGGGGTAGTCAGAGTGAACGGAGCGCCAAACGCTACGGTCTCTACTTACCTCTTTCGCTAAGTCCACTGTCATCAACCTCTTCATACACGCACTCTGGGGGATCCTCATGCTATATAAATATTCATATAATATGTCTTATACTTTGCCCGTGTTTATACATATTTTTAAATTACAAAGTATGTATTTCAGATATCGAACATAAGGAAATGGTGCCACAACGCACTAACATTCACAACTTAGATAAGAAAACTATTAAGAAGAAATTTTTTAACAATAAAATTAAATAATAATTTCAATTATCAATATTCCACGCAAAACGTTGACAATTAAAAAGAATTGTACAACATATTCTATCTCATCTCTTTTGTTTACTTTCTTAAAGACTATTTAATATTTTCATTTCTTCGCTCTGTAACGGGGCATATCGCAGCGTTTAGTTCCCCCACTCAACACGCCGCAATGCCTCAAGAATTTGGCGGAAAGGGAGGGACCAGAAGTGTCGTAACGGAATATCTTAACACTACGTTTCAAGGTTACCTCTGCCTACCCTACCATATGCGGGAGATGGGTAAAATTTATATAAAAAATAATTTAATACTTTCTCTTATATGTATGTTTATGGATGTGTACCTTATCAAAATAACCTAATTGGTCGACCAATCGTTTCATTTATTTGTGAACGTGTTATGATATATAAAATACAAGTGAATGACTTCAAAGGGCTTGCAGGTCATCGTTTAGATAGCAAATGACGTAAAAATGTTGTATGTTCCATATAAATAACTTATAACATACTTTTTGCTGATTTTTATGCCATTTTGATAATTAAACTAAGTTTTTTTTTTTTTTTTCGCAAAATATAATATTCTATTCTGAGGCCAATCGTGGCACAGTGTGCCTGTAAACGAGGATATTTATTTTAATTTATATTTTCATTTCTTCGCTCTGGTGTCAAAGCAAAGTGCGGCGTTGAGTTCCGCCACTCAACACACAATGCCTTCCTGCTGTGTGCGGGATACAGCGTGAAGCTGATTTTAATTTATAATATTCTTATTATTTTTCTTCGTGGCAAATCGTATAAATAGAAGTAAATATTTACATACTTACCACAGAAATTAGAGATATTGCATGTTAAGTGGAGGAACTTAACGCCACTTTTTGTCTACCAGAACAGAGATATGAAAATAATTAATTTCTTCGATTATGAATCGAAAACGCAAATATCGCGTTCATACTTCGTCGTAAACACAGTACACAGTATATTTGCGTCACAATGGCTTCAATTAAATAGTTTTCATCTTTTAAGTACTTTGTCTTGTTTCAAATCGCATACTTTGTCTGTAGTTAAGAGATCTATCATCGGACTTTGATCAAAACATATAAAATAGCTATATGTACATACATACATACATACATACATGTACGTATACATATATACAGAGTCTTCACCACTTTAAATGAAGTTTTAACTACAGTTTTAACTACTCTATAAAAACCTAATAAAATTAAAAGAAAAGAGATTTTGCCAAAAATTAAAGTGTTTTTTTTTTCAAACAAAATGATCCATAAAATTATTAAAAAATAAATTAAATTAAATCAGCTTCACGCTGTATCCCGCACACAGCAGGGTAGGCAGAGGGAACCTAGTGTTGAGACACTCCGTTCCCCACTTTCTGCCGAATTCTGGAGGCATTGCGTGTTGAGTGGCAGAACTCAACGCCGCGCTTAGCCTCGACACCAGAAGAAATGTAAATATAAATTTAAGTAAATATTTCATCTCTTCGAGTGGGGATCGAACCCACAACCAGTCGGTTTTACAGTTACACTTCGTGCCACTGCGCCACGACTGGCCTCATAAAATTATCGTTGTAAAATAAAAGAATGACGCACACAGACACTCATAGCTACAATGTCGCACACGCCTCATTCACGAAATCGAGTTGTAGGTAATGCCAGTGAAGTTGAACGTTGATTAGGTTTTTAATAGAAAATAGGTAATTGCGTAAAATAGAACGAGAGATGATATCCCTTTCTCGTTCTTATATGTTTTTAGGGTTCCGTACGTTTTAAGATAAAAAGGAATCCTTATAAGATCACTTTGTTGTCCGCCCGTCTGTATGTCTGTTAAAAGCCTTTATCCTTTTAAAAAAAAACGTATTTCAGCACTATAAAGGGAATCAAATTTAATATGATTGTTCTGGTTGACCTAGAATTATTAAATGTGGCAGCTAGTATCTACAGTAGTACTAGGTTAGGAAAACTATACATTTATGGTTAAATGCTAAAAAATAATAGTCTTACAGGGGGGGGCAAAATTTTATATTAAAGCAACTAGTTCAATTAAGGTATCAGATGAAAGGACTCTGGCTAAGGTAAGCTTGAATTTCGGAAAAAGCTAATGATCTCCAATTTTTGTACGGAACCCACGGTGAGCAAGTCCGGCTCGCGCTTGTTCGTTCCTTTTTTTTTCTTGAGGATGAAAAATGGTAGATCGGCAAAGTGTAGTCGTATTTCTGTAGTAGTAAGTGTGTGTGTCACACGTAATACAGTACGGATTAAAATCGTGAAATAAAAAAAATCTACGTTTAAACTGTTGATTATTTTTTTTGGTATGATTTTAAAATATTTTACCCTATATGCTGCTTCCGAAAAACGAACGCAGACGCTTCCACTCTGTATATATTTATTCACACATTAAAAATAATATTTATATATAATTTTGTTTTCCTTAAGTCAAAATGTTAATGTCCAATATTATAAGAAAAACAACATTTTAACAAGTTAGTGCGAATTGTTAAATATAATTTCTTTTTTTTTATTCATTATCTTGAATAATTCAAGAACAAGAATAAGAAGAACAATAATTAACATTAATAGAAGAACAAAATAAGAAGAACAATAATTAATATAAGATATACCCAAAATATTTTGTATTTTTTTTAATAAATGACGTTGACAATAATCAAAATGTCACACCTACACATTTACTCTGGGGCAATTTTACTTAAAAGTTAACAACTTTAACTACAGATTGTATAAACGTTGACTTTAGGTAATACAATGAGTTATTTGCAATACGACTTTGTATAAAAGAATTCTTTCTCATCTCATCTAGTGGCTCATACTGCAAACTACTGTATCATTATGGCACAACTATATACCAAAGGGAAATGTCATGGCATTCACCCTTTCATTGTACAACTTCGCGATGAAGAAACACACATGCCACTCCCTGGCATCAAAGTTGGTGAAATTGGGGCCAAGCTTGGCATGAATGGCACAAATAATGGTTTCCTAGGCTTCGACAAAGTTAGGATACCAAGAGATTATATGTTAATGAAGAATTCCAAAGTATTGGAGGTAGGTTTGTAAATTATCAACAAATAAGATGACACACTAAGAGTTGTAAAATTATTGAACGTTTGTAAAAAAAATGATAAACAATGAGAATTTGAACCCACTACTACAGTCTGACTACTGTGAACTGTTTGTCTCTTTTGAATATCTGTGGCCAAATATTTACCATCAAAATTATGATTATTAATTAAAGCCCTATTTTTACCTAGATTAAATATTCTAGAACCTAAGGATAAAACTTGAGACTATTACATCATCCTACTTCTAGTGCACTATATTACCGTTAAAATGGTCCTATTTCTACGTGTAACAACATGCAGTGCCCTTCATGATGTAGTGTACCAGTAGTAGTCTAATCGCCTTATTACTTAATATTAATCATCTCATAGGACGGTACGTACGTAAATGCGCCAAGTTCAAAACTAGCGTACGGCACAATGATGTTCGTACGCGTGATGTTGGTCAACGACATGTGCAGTTATATGGCAAAAGCTGTCACGATAGCAACTAGATATTCAGCCATAAGAAGACAGTCGCAGCCTAAGCCTAAGTAAGTGTTTTTTTGTTTGTTATTAGTTTTTTAATTACATTTAGTAAAATAAATCAGTACAAACGTGAAATATTTTCCATTTCCATTACTAATATCGGGACATTTTCTCTTAATGTTCCTCTATAATCCTCAAATTCATACCAGGGTGCAAATTCTTCCTGCCAGTGGCTTGGATTGTGCGTTGTTTGTTAGCTAATCAGTTGGCAACGGAAAATTTATATAGATATTTTTTAATTTATTTTTGTTAGCTTCACGCTTCATCGCGAGATAGCCAGAGACAACTGCCTTTACCTCTTTCGGCTCATTAACTGTCATCAATCCCTTCATATATACCCGAGTGGTGCTTATGCGTTACCTTTTTCCCTTTGTTCTCAAAAGTCAACCGAGCTCTAAACCTGTTACTTTTACCCCTTACTCTTCATAAATCCTTTTTGAAATTCTTTCATCACATATTCTCTGACATGCCCAAACCACCTGAGCACGTTTATCCTCATTCTCATAGTGACATCCTCGCTAATATTTTTTGTATCTTCATTGTGGATTCGGTCAGCTAAACTGATTCTGCGTATACTAACGGATCGCGTCTCCACAGCTCACTTTTCTCGCTGCCGTATATCAGTCTCAGCACTGCACTGTGCACCTACTGCGAAACGAGTAGCTATATTGACATCTCATAAATGCAAGTTCAGTTAATTATGTCCAGCAGCAACACGCCATTCCACAATAATTAATTCATATTATTATTTATCTATATAGTGAACCAGAACCTCAAATCCTGGACTATCTCACTCAGCAGGACAAATTGCTGATCGGCATAGCGTCGGTACACGCGTTCCGCATGAGCGCTAACTGGCTCTGGTTGATGTATAACAATGTAACAGCTGAATTAGAAGCCGGTGATATGGAGAGACTGCCTGAGGTAATTGGTTTTGTCATTGCTTAACTTCATGCCGTCGTTCACGCCGCGTCGTTTGGAGTTCGATTCCCATTCGGAGAAATGAAATATTTGATATTTTCAGTTCCTTGCCCTTATAATAAGATAAAGCGTGGAGTTGAGTTAGACACTCAACATGCAATGTCTCAGAAATACGGCAGAAGGAGGGTTCTTTTATTTAAAAAAAAATGTATTTTTTTTATTATTTGTTTGTTGTACCTGAGTATAGATTTGATTGAGATTTATGGCAAAATATAAAAACAAATCAACAAATGCTACAAGAAAAATAATAAATCAATTACTGTAGTCTAAGTACTTTGTCTCTTTCGCACAATTACAATTGAAACAAACATAGTATATATGATACCTACTGGTGGTGTCGTTTTCTGTGTTGCCGTCGAAACCAGCCTCGGTATTCGGGGTTGGGTCGCTAAGTAGTGCACTAAGGATAGGACGTGTGCGCGCAGCTGCACGCGCTGTCGTGCTGCCTGAAGGCGGCGAGCACGGCGGACGCGGCGCGCTGCGTGGAGCGCGCGCGCCTCGCGTGCGGCGGCCACGGGTACATGCTGTCCTCCAACCTGCCGCTCACGTACGGGCTCGTCACGGCCGCCTGCACCTACGAGGGCGAGAACACCGTCATGCTGCTGCAGACCGCCAGGTCTGTATGCCGTCGTCTGGGTAAAAAGCTTTTTAGATATTACGTGTTAAATAGTGAAACTCAATACCGCATGTTACCTTGTTACTAGAGCGAAAATTCTTGCGAATTCGAAAATGCCTTATTTTACTCATAATTATTTTATTATATATTATCTACTTATAATAATTATTATACATTATCCTATATACATAAATTTATAGATAATAAAAAAAACAATTAAAATGGGGCAATAAAAAAATATAATATATGTTTTTTTTTAATATTCATTTAATGTTTTTTCAATGTTGATTTCCTAATTTATATGTCAAGAATACCACTCAGTGTTACAGTATCAGAATTTTTTTAAAATTAATAAGTAATTAAATAAGTTAAACGTTCATTTATATTGTAAATTTTACTTTATTTTGAAAGATGCAATGCAAAAATATTAACTGTTAGAAAAATTGTATTACAATTGTTATTAATTTAATCTATTTTTCTTTTGTTCCATTTAACGCGTGTTTTTGTACAAAATTAAAAAAAAGGACATCAATTTGCTTTAAACGACTCTGTGTACTGTCTGGCTTACCGGTCCAACCACATATTTATCAGTTATTAAACAGCATATTGTCCGTTGCCTCATCAATGAGAAGAACATAATGAAAAACTCTTGTAGCGCAGTGGCAGTCTGACTGTAAACGCAACTGTTATTGGTTCGATTTCCACTCGAGTGAATGATTTATTTGATATTTTCACACAAGTGTTGACTACACGTTGACCACTTAACACGCAAAGTCTAGAAAAAAATAAAAAAAGAAATAGGGCAATACATGGTACACGTACGTCAATCATTACCATTATTTTTCAAACAAAATACGTCAATATACAGGGTGGAAAAAGCAGCGCTCCTTTTACGGAAACAGCATACAGGGTAAAATATTTCAAACCTACACCTAAAGAAATGAATCAAGATGCCTCAACAGTTTGGACGTAGGATTTTTTTTAATTTCACGATTTTTATCCATACCTGTATTTCGTGAGAAGCGATTACGCATAGATCCCCATAATGTAAACATTTACTACTACAAAAATACTACTAAATGTTAAACAACTTTGAACTTTATTGCCAATACCTACGACTATATTTCGGAATGAGACGTGTGCGGCGGTGTTCCTATGATAGGTTTATGTGTGCGAGCATCGTCCTTACAATTTTATTATTTATTTTGTTTGAAAAAAATACTTTTTCATTTTTAAGAAAAAAAAAAATTGTATTAGGCTTTTATGGAGTAATTAAAACTATGGTTTCATTTAAAGTGGTGCTAAAACTTCATAACCATCCTGTATAAAAATATAGTAATAATATATTTTGAACAGGTATCTCGTGAAGGCGTGGCAGCAAGCCGCCGCGGGCAACCCGCTGACGCCCACCGTGCAGTACCTGCGCGAGGTGGGCGCCGGCCGCCGCTCGCCGCCCTGGGACAACACCATCGAGGGCATAGTCACGGGCTTCCAGAGGGTTGCTGCGGGGTGATTATTGGATTTTTTTTTATTTTTGTCACAGGTACCTAATAGTACTGCTTAGCTAAGGTGGCCGACAACACTATTGAAGGCATGCGTATTATTATACGCAACCAGAGAGTTGCTACAGTATGAACGCCATGATTTTCAATTTTTTTTTAAATTTATTTTATTGTTTAGAACATTTGTATAAACTATACAAATGTAAAAGAAACGTAAAAACAAAAAATTGCTATCTTCCAAAATTTTAAACGGGATTTTATCATACTTATTATATTGAAACAAATTAGGATCGAAGTAACTCGTTCTTTTAATTTTTTGCAATATGTTAATAAATAACATTGTTCATTGTCAAAATTAAGATTCCACACAGATTTAGTGTAAAGCGGCTTACAATGCGGCGGCAATGTTAATTCTTCAAACAATAGAAGGTTTTTTTTTAACGTTTAAGTTTATTTTTAACAATTCATCATCACTTACGTTTCATAAAAATACACTAATATAATCATAAATTCAAAAATTAAAATTTAAAATATTCTTTATTCAAATAGACTATTTTTCCTATTTTATATACTTATATCAGTTTTTCTTCATTAATGTTAATACATATATCCTTCCTGAACTTAATTTTTTAAGTATAAAGTTCATATAGAAAAGAAGTGCAGAGAGCCAATATTTTATTTTATAATAATATTTAAGAAATACTTTAAAATAATAAAATAATTATGAGACACACTACTTTTTTTTTTACTGTAAGCTACGATTGAACTGCAGTACTTCTAGTACACTAAGTTCAGTCACTATAAATAGATATAATAGTTTATGTTAGAGTTCTACATCCCTGCATACATTTACATTAATTTACATCTAGTACCCAACAGTAGTGCACTGGATGTAGTGTACTGTAATAGCCCTTTGATTATGTAACATACTGAAACAAAATTTATTTTCAATTAACTTTCCAAACGTCACCAAAAGATGGCGTTACACGTTTCTGAATCGCGCTATCGTTTCGTTCATACAATTTCATATTAGCAAAAACCGCCGTTAAACTAATCGTGCCTCAATCTATTGAGTAAGGAAATTATTGGGCCCACTTAATACTGGGCAATGTCCTAAACTAGGGCGAACGTATTTTTGAGGGGTACAGGTCGTCCCCTTGAGTCGTGGGCCTACTTTGCACGCGATTCGGGTGAAGCGATCTGCCCTAAAGAATAGGGATATTGTTTACTTTATTACTGTACTTATTAAATCCAATTACATCGCATTCGCATACAGCAGGGTACGCAGAGGGAACCTAGTGTTTAGACACTCCGTTCCCCACTTTCCGCCGGATTCTAGAGGCATTGCGTGCTGAGTGGCGGAACTCAACGCTTCGCTTTTGCCTCGACATGAAATATTTATTTAAATTTATATTTCTATTTCTTCGCTCTGGTGTCGAGGCAAGGCGCGGCGTTGAGTTCTACCACTCAACACGCAATACCTCCAGAATCCGGCAGAAAGTGGGGAACGGAGTATCTTAACACTAGATTCCTTCTGTCTACCCTGCTGTGTGCGGGATACAGCGTGAAGATGAAAAATAAACAAAAAAAGATCAATTCAGCCTATTGTTCTTTACTAATTTTAAATAAACATTAGTCTTAATACTATTACAGGCTTTTATTTGACTTGCCTTAAAAAATATCTAGAAAATTTGTTTTAAAAAGTTTTTTTTATTTATATTTGCTTTTATATTTTTTGTAGAAAAATCGGCCTGTGCGTCGCTCAAATAGAGAAACGTCAAAAGAACGGCATGTCGTATGAGGACGCGTGGAACATGACTTCAGTACAACTAGCATCCGCATCTGAGGTAATTTCATATTTTAGGACAACACAAGACAAAGGAAATCTAGTGTCGAGACTCTCCCTTCTCCTCTTTCCGCATAAACTCGAGACATTGCGTGGTGTATGTCGGAACTTAAAGTACATTAACACTACATTACCAGAGCGAGTAAATACTAATATAATTTTTCGAACGGAAATCGAATTCGCAACTGTCGCGGTTGCATTTAGTAGCTATCCAGCTGCGACACGGTGGTTTCTGTAATCTAATTTATTTAATAGTATTTATTTATTTCATTTAAATACAATTAATTCACACAATAGAAAATGTAATGATAAGATATATTCAATTCATTTGTTTGATTTGCATGTTTGTCATTTATTCATTTGACAATATAATTGGACTAATTAAAGTGATGTATTGCATATTTTTTATTTAAAAAAAAACCATTTAATAATATGTAATTCTTTTCTCAATTTTGTTAGTCTTTTTTTTTAATTTAGAAATAAACCATACGTTGATATTGATTTTAAATATTTTTATCTTCCTGCTTAATTTAACCAATTATTTTATTTAAAAATCGTCATATTTACCATCAATAAACAGCCTCGTTTCGGGCGGAAGTGTAGAACTGAAAAAAATCTTATTAAATTAATTTCGTTTCTTCTTTTAATTTCCCCCCACTTGTTTGATATTATATAAAGCACAGCGTTGAGTTCTGTCATTCAATACGTAATATCTCCGAAACTAACGGTAAAAAATTCATAAATAGTAATTCTTTCTTGCCAAACGATAATTTTAAGTAATTATGTTTAGGCAGCAGAAACTTGTAAAAAAATCCCAACAGATGCTAACAATATAACTAAATAAATCAGCTTCACGCTGTATCCCGCACACAGCAGGGTAGGCAGAGGGAACCTAGTGTTATAATAAGTGTATATAATAAGTTGTACGTATAAAAATTTCGAAGCTTGCTTTATGAGAACGTATGGCCTAGACGTCAGTCAAAGCGGTTTCAGATTTCGCTACGTTCAATTTTTTATACGTTTTCTAAAAAATCTTTTTCTTTCTTAGGTGTGAAATAACACTTTAAAAATATTTTTTTATTATACCCTAAATTAAAACATCAAATGTAACTCAAATTATGTTTTCTTTTCCAGGCGCACTGTCGTGCTATTCTACTTTCGACGTACTACAAAGAAACTGAGAACCAAATCAAGAATGTTTCACCAGAACTACGCACCGTTTTATTACAATTAGTTGATTTATACGTGGTGTACTGGGCTTTACAACGTATTGGGGATTTGCTTAGGGTAAGTATTATTATATATATAATTGTTACGAATTCAAAAACCGCTGTACCGACCCTTTGTACCTATATAATATATATTTATATATATAATATTAGAAAAAAAGTTGTTGTCATATTCAGGTGATACAGATGATGACATCTCCAACTATTTTATCGACTTCGAGTAGCTCTGCGGTTAAAGCGGTCTATGACACTTTATTGATCTTAATTTTTTAAGTGTCAACCAAATATTTTCGGAAACCTGACTACATGGCGTGTCTAGAGATATTTTCTGAGAAGCCTTGACTTTACTTTGCAGTTGATCTTTTTATTAAATGTTTTTATTAACTTTTCAGACTTGACTTTCTGTTAGTTAAACTCTGGGGTGGGCGGGCGTCACTAGACTATTCTGGGGTGGGCATGGGCCACCACATCTCTAGGCTCTTGTCCAACTGATAGGTGATAATTGAGTTGTAAATACCGAAGAAAACAAAAGATGAGACGTATATAATTTCTAATAATAGGATCTCGTTGAAAAATATTAGATATTAAAGCATTCTTATATGTTGTAATCTTTAGTGAATTTAATGAAATTAGTGGTAAATTGTGTTACATTTTAAAAATTAATAATTAGAGTAATACTAATTTGCTATACGTTTGGTAGAGTACGTACGTTTTATAGAGTTTCGCCATTCAACACGCAATGTCTCCAGAATTTGGCAGAAAGTGGGAAACGAATGTACCTTATTTGGATCGGAGAATTTTTGCACTAGGTTCCCAGGTTCCATCTGTCTACCCTGCTATGTTCTAGATACAACGTGAAGCTAATACTATTACTACACTTATATTTTTAGTACAATATATTTTAAAATATTTTACGTAACTCTATTATTTTTTTTTGTATCAGTTCACATCAATATCTGAAAGAAACATTGAACAATTGCAAGGATGGTACGAAGATTTAATGACAAAGCTAAGACCAAATGCAGTCGGTTTAGTCGACGCTTTTGATATTAGAGATGAGGTAATCATTTTTTATTTTTACATTAAATAAACAACATTGAGGCCGTCGCGGCGCAGGGGCACAAGCATGTGATACACCGACGACGAACGCGACGCTTGTGGGTTCGATCCCACTCGCGGAAATAAAATATTTAATATATATTTTCATTTCCTCGCTCTGATAACGAAGCAAAGCGTGGCGTTGAGTTCCGTTCTCGACACGTAATACTTCGATAATTCAGCAGAAAGTTGAGAACGGAAATGTCTTAATGGGAACGGAATGTCTTAACACTAGGTGCCGAGGTTCACTCAGCCTACCCTACTAAGTGCGGGATACAGCGCGACACTCTTAAAAAAAAATTTTAAAGAGATGTTGTAGTTAAGTAGCTTAAGTTAGAAAATAATCAGATATATTTATAAACAGTGGTTACAAATACGTAGACAAAGGTATGTGGAAGAAACGAAAACCGATGGTTAGCAATAACAGTGTAAAGATAAAGATATTAGAACATGGTTCCCTCTACCTGCCTGCCTACTTACTATGTGCGGGATATAAATATTATAAAGTATTATTTATATTAATATAATTAATTTTGTTACAGATTTTAAATTCAACATTAGGTGCTTATGACGGTAACGCGTACGAGCGTCTCATGGAGGAAGCAATGAAAAGTCCTCTTAATGCCGAACCGGTTAATAAAAGTTTCCACAGCTATTTAAAACCTTTGATGCGTGGAAAATTGTAAAAATCTTACCAATTTTTTTATCTATATTTTTATTTATATTCTTTTTATAATATAATTCGTATTTTATGGTGCCTTAGCCCTCAGGTCTTTGACGTTGACAGAGACGTAAGTAATGAATGTTAAGGATAATTATTTTTGTTTTTATTATATGATATAAGGTATATTATATTTTTAAAGTATTCACGCATTTGAGATTTACAAAAATATATAATTTATATAAAAAAGGATAATTTCTTTTTATAACAGTTAAATTAAATTTTAATAAATATATGAATGAATGAATTACTTTAGACAATATTAAAACAATACACTTGCTTATAATACTGATCAACAACATTATGCTTTATATTTTTTTTTATTTTATCATTTTTTATATGTATGTTGTATACCTACTTAATACGTGCAATATTTTGTTTGACAGTCACTTTATAATATATTAACATTTTGAACTGAGATTAAGATTTAAAAATGATATATTTTATTTTTATAAACAATTGACGTTTTAAATATATTTTTTAATATTTTATGGGTGGTGGTGAACGGTGATGATACATTCCAAGTCTAACTAAAGAATGAGCATTATTTTAATTGTTCTCTTAAATATTTTAACAAAAATGAGATTGGCTTATTATAATATATTTATTTACATTGAAATAAATTTTCGATATTGTTCAAAGTTGTTTTATTACACCAATATGTGTTACCTGAAATATATATATCTATGTGTCTATCTTAAAATGTACGTTAAATAAGTAAGTATTGATTAACACTTCAAATCACGGCGAATTTATGTTAAAATTGGTCTTTTTTTTTCGAATTGGCTTTATTGCGGTTGATTTCGGATGATCTTGACAGTGTCACCGGGCGGGAAGGGGCGAGAGTAGCTCGACACGCTTTGACAATGAGTGTGTTGGAGTGGGGAATCTGCATGCTCATAGTAGCGCTTGGTTAGACGTTTACTAGAATTCTTTTAACGAATCTAATTCAAAATCTTTGTGTACACGTCTACGCTGCGTACGTGCCATGGGCATCCGGATTTAATACGGAGGAATTTATTTTGGACCCTCTGAAGGAGGTCTATCTTGGTGTGTGCGAACACGACACAGGCATAGTTCATGATGGGACGGATGCAAGTTTTGTACAATGTCAGCTTGTTTCGAAATGACGTTTTACTCCGCTTGCAAATGAGTAAGTACAGCCTGCTCGTGACGTATGTTGCCTTGTTACGGAGACGGCGAAACGTCAGCACAGCTGCACGTTTGACTGCACACAATGCTGTGTTGGTACCGACACTGATATACGGCACGAAACGCGAGTATTGCAGAAGAAGAATGAAAGAAAGTTGAATATTGTGAAGCTGCAATCTCTTCGTAGAATAAGCGGAGTCTTAGCTTAGCTAGTCGAATCCGCAATGAGGAGATACACAGAAAGGCAGGTACTAGCGAGGATGTCACGATGAGCATGAAGAAGAACGTGCAGTTGGTTTGGGCACGTCCAAATACGACAGAAGGTTTAGACATAAAAATACTCCGACGAAACCAACCATCAAAATGGTTCACCCATATGACGTATCCATTGACCCCACATCAATTATAAATAGAAATTATATTATTAGTATAAAACATTTATTACCATTTTGTAAATATAAAACCAGTATTAACTAAAACCGGGATTTTCAATATCGACTTCAGAAAAATCTTTTCAAGCGTCTTCTTATTTTTAGAGTTAAGTTAGGAGGGTTTTTATGGAAGTAGTAAATTAAATTATAGTAACTAAATAAATCAATTTTTAACTATACTAAACAAAAACTAAACTAAACTAGCTTCACGCTTTATCTAGGGAGTAGTCAGAGATAACGGAGCGCCAAACGCTACAGTCTTTACATACCTCTTTCGCCTCGTCCACTGTCATCAACCCCTTCATACATGCCCTCCGAGGGGTCCTCATGCTTTTTTTGACCTTTCTCCAGTATCTTTGATACTGTGTTTTCGAAAGTCAACCGAGGTCTATCCATATCTCTCTTACCACTGACTTTTCCATCATAAATATTTTTTGCCATTCTTTCATCACTCATTCGTTCGACGTGCCCAAACCAGCTGAGCACGGTCTTCTTCATTCTCACCGTGACATCCTCGCTAGTACTTGCCATTCTATGTATTCTTTTCGTTGCGGATTCGATCAGTTAAGTTGACTCCGCATATCCTACGAAGAGATCGCATCTCCACAACATTCATCTTTCTTTCATTCTTCTTCTGAATACCCACGTTTCGCTGCCGTATAACAGTGTCGCCGTCTTCTTATTTCAGCTAAAGCTCCGTTAACCCTGTTACCGACAGCAATACGCTTTTCCACATCCATCTCGTATCTTCTATCTCTACTGAACATACTTCCCAAGTGTAGCTCTTCATTCACTTGTTCTATTATCTTACCATTTAAACTGATCTTGCATTCCGTCCTTTATTTATCTCCTCCAAAAATAAAAACCTTTGTCTTATTCACATTGAGGCTTAGACCATTATTTTCACACCCTTTTTTCAAAGTGGTAACCAATGCCTGCAACTCGCATTCTGATGATGCAAAAAGCAGTGCGTCATCTGCGTACAGCAAGCAATTCACATTCAGGTCACCTACTTTCACTCCCATGTCACTTTGTTTCACTCCTTGGAGACAGCTATCCAAATACAAATTGAACAACCAAGCTGGTATGGCGCCACCTTGTTTAACACCCGATCGGATGTCAAACCAGGGCGACATGCCAGCTCCTCCTCGAACGCAGGCTGAGTGATCTCTGTAAAGAGACTTTACAGCCTGCAGCAAATGTTCGCTCACATTGTACCGGGGTAGTATTTCCCATAATTTCGCTCTTACAACTCTGTCAAACGCCTTTTCCAAGTCCACAAAAGCATAGAAAACTTTTTGGTTAACGGCCAAAATTTTTCCGTGATCGTGCGGAGGGAAAAGATCTGATCCATACACCTAAGGTCCAGGCTCCAGGTCTAAGGCCTCCTTGGGCCTCCCACAAAAGCCTTTCAGATCTCTCTTGCATTCTTCTCGCTAAAACTTTAGCATAAACTTTACTACCTAAATTAATCAAATTGATAGCCCTATGGCTTGCGCAGTCTATTTGTGAACCTTTGCCTTTATACAAAGGCACGATGACAGCACCTCGCCAATCGTCTGGGACCTCCTCTGATTTGCAGCATAAATTGCACAAAAACCAGAACAAGTCCAAGACGCGTGGCCCACCATATTTGATCATCTTGGCAGTAACTCCATCTGCTCTCACTGACTTACCGCATTTCAGACTTCGTCTTGCACTAACAGCGTGCAACAACGACGTGTAACAAAGACGCACAACAACGACGCGATATTCACTGAGAAAATACGATATTCGTGCATTCGTTAGTCGGGCCGGTCAAACTCGGTTAATGTCGTAAAATTCCAGATTTTGAAGAAAACTCATCGCTTACTTTTGCCGATGTATGTTATGTACCATTGTATATCTTAAAGAAGCCTGGATTTAATAGCAGGCACGTTTTAATTCGAATAACTAACTCTTAATTTTGTAAAGTCTGAAAATATCGAAAATCCCGGTTTTTTGTAAAATTAAAACCGGGATTTTTAAGACCTATATTTGGTCCGATATCCCGGGATTTTTGAATCCCGGATTGCGACCCCTAATCAGTTTGTCTATCTATCTATTAATCATGCTGTATATATATTTAATCATAATTATTTAAAATATTTTTATTGAATAAAATGTAAAAAAAATAATTACATACTGTGATGTAGGCGACGGTCAAATCTCAATTTGTCTACGAATAATATTATATTACCCTAAAATCTATTGTATAAATGTGTGATTCAATAAAATCAATTAATTGGAGATGTATTTTATTTTCGTATAGTCCGGCTAAACTCTTATTGATAATCGGAGGTACTCGCGTAAAATTGCGCAGAATACCTATGCGCAGAAAACGTTCGATCAGTGTTACCCTGTTATGTTGTTTTACCCCACGCTCAGCAAAT
>DWLH01000645.1:0-17836 GCA_018249795.1 Heliconius telesiphe telesiphe
CTGTAAGCGCGATGGTTGTGGGTTCGATTACAACTGGGGGAAAGAATTATTTTCATTTCTACGCTCTGGTAAGAAAAAGAAATTTGAATTTATAAACTATTTTTAGTGCCAAATCTAGCTTAAAATTAAAAAAAAATATAATATGGGATCAGTGTACGGAATATTTTCTACATGAATATTCATTTGTGTTGGTGGATTTTAAATGAATTAATAATTTACATTCAATGATATTTATAAAAGCAAAACTTTAAGACAAGAGTCCTTTGATTAGTCATTAATTTCTGTTTCGTCTTAAAAAGATAAAATCATTTAGAATTTCATTTATATAATTTACCTTATTTAAAAATATATATAAAATAATTTAAAAAAAAATCATTTAAACGTAAATTCGTAATTTACTTCGTAATTTACAAGTATAAAGATACCATTCACTTACAAGTAATATACAACAACAATATTTTAACAATATTTTTTTGATTCACTTGAACACACTTACCAAAGAACAACTGCTTTGAACGAACACATTGTTACTACTGAGACACTGTGTCGTTCGTTTTATAGGTACGTAGTTACTTTAACGGTTGTGTTGCTGCTAAAATTTCAAATATGCTAAACGATATAAAGTCTAGTGTGAGTATTTAAAGCTTTAATATTCTTCCTTAGTGTCAAGACACTTCGTTCTTCGATCGAATTATATTATTATTTAAAATCTTTATCTATACTAATATTGTAAAGAGAAAATTTTGGAAGTATGATTGTATGTTTGTAAGGAATAAACGCAAATCTACTGCACTCATTTCAAAAATTATTTTTCCATTAGTATGCTGCATTATCATTCATTGTAGTAACATAGTTTATTTATTCTTAGAAAATTTTAGGAATCCCAACTAATAATTTAATAATATAAACTAAGGAGAAAGAATCATTGGCAAAAAATGTCTTTTATCACATGTGCTGCAGAAACTATTCAAGAAAGAACAAATTTGTACCAAATTAAAGAACATGTCCATATCCAGGGCATGGAACTTTATATTCCTAGCACTGTAGTGCCAATCGGTGGCAAGTCACAGCCTTGATTTGCAAGCTTGCTGCCTGTAGCAAACGCGAAGCATATCAAATCTGGGCCGAGGCATTCGTTACCAAGGATCCGGAGGTGAAAACCTCAAAAAGGAAGTATAACCGAGCCTCTAGGTTCTTTAAGCGGCAAATTGCCAGACCAAGGTCCAAGCATATCACCAAAATTGGCGAGAAGCTTGAGAGCTACCCGTCCGGAATTTATTAGTTCTGGGAGCTCTCAAAGGCTGTACTTGGCAACTGTAGCCAGCCTTCGCTTCCGCCATTACGCACAATAATTTTATTAATTACGCACAATCTTTATCTTTCAGCTTCATCTGTATCTCGCAGGTAGCAGTGGAGGCAGATGGAACCTAGTTCGCAGACTCACCGTTCTCCACTTTCCGCGGAATTCTGGAGGTATTGCTTGTTGAGTGGCTGAATTCAACGCTTTGCCTTAGTACCAGATCGGAGAAATGAAAATAGTAAATATTTAGAATGAAACCCATAACTGTCGCGTTTGCAGTCACACACATGTGCCTCAATAATCGAACTTCATCTGAATAAATAAATTAATATTCCAGGTTATTTCAATACTTGCAGTTTACTTTTTGAATTATTTAAATCGGACCCTCCATTTAAAACATTTAACGAATTTAAGAATATTAATCTGAACAAAATATTTCTTTCTCGAGTAGGACCTTATGTTTTGCTATCATCTACAAATACCACTGTTGACACAGTGTACAGTTAATCTTTAAGGTAAGTTTAGAAAAAACACCTGAAGTATAGTTAATAAAATATATCAACAAATAGATAATTTTTTTATTGCTATTTTTAATTCAATGAAAATTAGCTTATACAGAGTGGAAGTGTCAGCACCACTTTAAATGAAACCACAGTTTTAACCACTCTATAAAAGCCTAATACAATTATAAGAAATGTTTTTCCCAAAAATGAAAAAGTGATTTTTTCAAACAAAATAAATAATAAAATTATTGTTGTAATATAAAACGCCATTTGTCGAGAACGACGCACGCACACATAAACCTATTAAAGGGAAAATACCGCGTACGCCTTTCCGAAATCGAGTAAAATTCCGAAAAAAATTAAAGTTCAAAGTTGCTTAACCTTTAGTAGTATTTTTGTAGTAGTATGTGTTAACATTATTAGTATCTATACGTAACTGCGTCACACGAAATACAGGTATGGATAAACATCGTAAAATGAAAAAAAAATCCTACGTCTGAACTGTTATTAATTATTTTAGGTATGGATTTAAAATATTTTACCCTATATGCTGTTTCCGTAAAAGGAACGGTGACACTTCCATCCTGTAGTGTAAACACCAATAGTAAATTACGACATAGCTTATACAAAAGTCAATCACAAACATATATGTAAAAGAGAACACCATAATAACAATAAAAACGAAAACTAAACTAGCTTCACGCTTTATCCCTAGCGGGGTAATCAGAGAGAATGGAGCGCCAAACGCTACGGCTCCGTTAACCCTGTTACCGGCAGCACGTAACAGAGTTAACGGAGCATTCGATAATTACAATAATATTAAGAAATCACTCCGATCCTCACTTTCCGCCGAATTTTAGAGGCATTGCATATTGAGTGGCGGAACTCAACGCCACGCTTTGCCTCTATACCAGAGCGAAGAAATAGAAATATATTTTTTTAAGTAAATATTTCATTTCCTCGAGTGGGGATTGAACCCACAACCAGTCGTATTTACAGTCACGCTTTGTGCTCCTGCGCCACGACTAGCCTCATATATAAATGACACATATTAAAGGCTATATGGATGTAAAAACACCCAGGTAGATTTAGTTTTTAGTCGCTACATTCTTTAATTTTTGTCACAGCGGTTTGCACTTTTGTGTATCTTCCTGAATTGTGTACAGCCCTTGGTTTTAATTATAAACATATAAATAATAGTTCACTACATCACCATCCAGAAGCCGTGTCTATGAACGATAATAGTCAGGAAAACGTACATGTCTCTTTGACCAAATAGTGTGTCTGAAGGGTCAGTGATATAGTTTTGTGGCTGTGTGTATATCCGTGTGTCTACCTATGTATGTAACGGCCTGAGTGCCTGAGCGTGTATGTGTGCTTGCGTGTGTGGCAGAGAGAAGAGTATTTGAGTGAAGGGACGTGTAGGTGTCGTATAATATTTAGGCTGGCTTTTGGCGGTCTATAGATACGAATGCAGATTTACTTATTAGGTTACTTATTTATTTATTGGGTCAATTTTTTAAAAAAACTTTCTCTTGACAAGACTTTGTGTGGACCAGTGTACGCAGCTTGTAGTGAACCCTGAAAGGAAGACGTAGCTACAGATTTCAAGGGCTTTAAAAATTAGTGTATTGCGTTTTAGATAGTGGTGCTGCGTAGGGACTGGTCGCACATTTTGGACGAAGTGCTTCCTCCGCGCCGAGAAGTCTGTGATATCAGTGGAATGACTGGTGACGTTATGCCCGAAAAAATCTCCGGCCAGTCGCAGTGACTCGCGGTACACGAGATCTGCGGATGAAGCTTCTTTAAAAGCGCTTCTAATGCCTAGAACGACCAGGGGAAGCGACTCGGTCCAATTGTTGTCACCGTGGCAAACTATGGCAGATTTCAATTGTCACTAAGCTGTTGCACTCTGGATGGTACCCGGTTGTTTTACGACATTGAAACCCAATGGTTGTCGACAATTGTGTAAACAGTGTGGATTTAAACTGTCGACCTCTGCCTGTTATAAATTCAGTAAGACAATAAACTGGGATACCCGCCAAGATAATGCTTTGGCCCCTTTTTCAGCTGTGATATCGGTAATTGCGACAGATTCCGGACATCGCGTGAAGCGATCGACGGTTGTCAAGCAGTACCAATATCCGTCTCTTGATGGTAATGTGTAAGTCCCTAAGTGTAAAGTCACATGTCGATGTACCTTCGAACGCTGGCAGGCCAAACACGCCTTAGACCAATCACGGCAGTTTTACTGCATTAGTGGCCAAACAAAGCGTTGCGCAATGAGCTTAGTGGTTGCGTTTGCGTCAGGATGACTGAGCCAGTGCAAGGAGTCGAAAACTTACCGGTGAAGGTTAGCTAGTACGTAAGGCCTGCGAGTCCATGAACTGACGTCACTGTACAGTTCAGTATGACTTAAAGGGATTACCAGCTTTTGCAAATGAAAAGAAGTTCCGCTGGCAAGAATAATTGCGATGAAGTTCAGATGTCTATACTGACCCGAGAAGCAGTTGGTCTTCCTTTCGTGGAAAGCAAAGCATAATGGCTTGTGATCAGTATAGATAGTGAAGTGGCTGGCCTCTAGCATATGCCGAAAATACTTAATGCTCTCGTATAAGGCAAGGAGCTCAATAAATACTTCAGCTGCAATGGGCTCATCTTGCGGTAGAAAAATGTGAGACTCTGCCTTGCACTGTCTTGGAGTTGCTGGAGGACTCCACCTATCGGCGTGTTAAAAGTGTCAGTGGCTAGCCCAAGTACGGCAGTAGGGTAGTAGGGGGGGGCTGCACTTTTCTGTTGCTACTCTTCTTGCAGTGCTCGAATGCCTGTAAAGAATTTCCCTGTATGGCGACGGCATAAGTGCTGCAGTGCTGATATTGGTCAGGCTGTCAATAAATTTTCGGTTGCTAATATCTAGAATAAGTTTGTAGTGTGACAAAAAATCTACGCCAATAATTGGCTTCGTGACGTCGGCGATAATGAAATGTCATATAAATAAACTAAATACGAATACTTACTATAAAATATACTATACATCTACTAAATATATTTATAGAATTGATGAATAAATAAATTACAATATTAAAATATATAAATGACACATATTAAATAAATTATAAATATAAGTAATAGTTCCCTACACTGCCCAAATTAGGTATTTTATGCTGTCCCTACCCTAGGCACGTTGGTATTTTCATTAAAATTTCATAGTTTTAAAATTAAAAATATTATTTGATTATTTATTTTGACAAATTCAATGCCATTCAAATATTTAATAAGTAACTAGAGCGTTACGATAGTTTTAATTCATACATATGCATACATACGTATTTTCTTTTGTTTTTCATGTGTTTTTCACCTTCAAAACACAGTGATTTATCTTGTTAATAAAAACAAAATCATCTTTGATATTTAAAAACGATTAACAATTAAATTAATTACTCAATTAATAATACATATTATTCATATTTAAAGTCAAATATCTATACTTATAACAAAATCGTAACGGATCAGTGTCTGTACGTGGAAAATAATATTTTATTTAAATATTATTTAAGAAAAAATGTTATTGGGGACCTTTATTAATGTAGTAGAATACAAAATATATATTTTTTAATTTTTTGTCTGTTTGTCTGTGCGTTTGTTATCGCTAATCTCAGAATCAGCTTAACTTATTTAAATACAGTTTTCACTATTAGATTTTGGCAAGCTTCCGTTAACATATAGGATTTGTTTTATTACATTTGGTTCATAAATAAAAAAGTTACATTAGTTTAAAGTACTTAGCTACTTTACAAATTTGCTCACTTATATACAACTGTTTTACTAAATTGGTTGAATTTTTAGCTTTTAATTCATATGATCATAAAAACACCAAGATTTCAAGATTTAGAATCGGGATCGGAGTTAACGGAGGAAAAACTGCGCTTGTTTACTGTCTACCTAAATCTCCTCTTCTTCTTCCTGGCATTAATCCCGGCTTTTGCCAGGGTCTGCCTTCCCGCTCAACCTACTCCACTTTGCACGGTCTATAGCGCAAACTTAACCAGAAGATACGCAAACTTAACCAGAATTTAATTATGCTAGATACACAATAATATATTCATATTTACATACCTACTACATACGTGGTGCAGGAGCACAAGGGTGAGACTATAAGCGAGACTGGTTGTGGGTTCGATTCCCACTCGTTTTCCACTTTCCGCCGAATTCTGGAGGCATTCCGTGCTGAGCGGAATTCAACGCCGCCTTTTGCCTTAACACCAAAGCGAAGAAATAAAAATATAAACGTAAATAAATATTTCATTTCCTCGAGTGGGGATCGAACCCACAACAAAATATATTAAAAAAATATTTTTAATTCGGATAATCCATTTATCGAGAAAGGCTGTAGAATCATAACTAGATCTACAGAAAGTTATTTTTATATGAGGCTTTGATTACGCGGCAAATTGATACAAAGTGCATGCAGTAAAACCATGCTCGTATCTTTTGATTGCGTTGAATCGGAAGCCATTTTCTATGCTTCAAGGCCCCTTAAACTTAAATATTTGATATTAATTTTAGCGTAATATTAAATATTTAAATGGACCGCGTGGACTACGCGGTTGAGGTAAATGTTTTTCACATGAGGACAAGCGGAAAACAAAGTGATCCTGTAAGGGTCCCGTTTTTTTTCTTTTTGAGGTGCGGAACCCTAAAAGCAATTAATGTCGAAGTTAACATTATTAAAAAATAATTCGGTAATAAAATACTATTCGTAAATTAAAATTCTTGAAAAAAAAAACCAATACAATAACTTTAACTAAATCGCTTTTAATTTTCGACTACCTTTCATTATAGATATATACATTACAGTTTTCTAATATATTTTGGGGAAATTAGTTTTTTTTTCCATTTTACCACTTCCTTGCCTCCCCAGCTTAGCATACAGGATAGGGTGAAACTGAAAAAATAATATAAAAATATCCTAATATTTTTTTCGGTAATATACCTATACTAAAAATGTACTTGATTAATCTGGTTAAAGAGATTGATTTAAAATATTTCGCTCCGAACACCCACGACTCTTAGTCAAACCGTAACAGCGGAGTAAATAGATGCCCTTTTTCTGTGGAAATAAAAACATATTTAGTGATTGAGAACTTAAGTAAGGTTAATTTTAAGTGGAGGCCGCCATGGCGCAGCGTGTGACTATGACAAAAGTGTGATTGTAAAGCGACGGTTGTGGGTTTGATCCCCACTCGAGGGAATGAATTATTATTTCTTAATATTTTCATTTCTTCGCTCTGGCACCAAGGCAAAAGTTCGGCTAAACGTGGGGAAAGGACTCTCCATTCCTCACTAGCTTCCGTTAACACTAGGTACCTGCCTACCCTGCTCTCTGGAAAAATATGGGGTACAGTGTAAAGCTGATTAAATTTTTTTTTTTTTTTAGCTTCACGCTGTATACCGCACACAGCAGGGTAGGCAGAGGGAACCTAGTGTTAAGACACTCCGTTCCCCACTTTCTGCCGAATTTTGGAGGCATTGCGTGTTGAGTGGCAGAACTCAACGCCGCGCTTTGCCTCGACACCAGAGCTAAGAAAATGGAAATATAAATTTAAGTAAATATTTCATCCTCGAGTGGGGATCGAACCCACAACCAGTCGATTTTACAGTCACACCCTGTGCCACTGCGCCACGACTGGCCTCGATTTATAATTTAAATTATTTTTTTTGTATTAATAATAAGTGTTTGATGTATGACGAATGATATGTTGCTGTTTTTTCAGCAAAATCGGCAAAATTACAGCTGCATGGCAGTGTCCCACGCACGCAGTTGTTTCAATAACGTGACATACTTACAGCTGCTACTACTATAGCGGTAGCGAATACGATGTAGTCAAAAGGCTGATCCGCAGTGCAACAATGGCAACGACGAAAGGCATTGTGGAATACATTTTAAAAATGGCCATTAAAGATGGAAACGAAATGGTCATATCTTCTTTAGGTAATGACTATTTCAGTTATACCTTCCACTTCCTGAATCCATCCTCCGATATGCACGTAGAATAAAAAACAAAACTATATATATATATATATATATAAATTGTAAAATTGTAATAGGTATTAAATTAATCTCTATATATAATAAAACAGTAAAAATATTTTGTCTGTACATTTAGTAATTTTGACTGAAATGGATATAGGGACACTAAAAATAATAGGAAACAATTTTTTTTTTTAATTTCTATGGTGGTATGGTCACATTTTTCTCTGAAAGTACTGAACCGATTTACTTAAGAGTTTCACCAATTGCTTTATTTCAACTCAACTTAATATTTAAAGTTTGTTTCATCTAAATCGGTTAATTAAAAAAAAAGTTATCGGCATTTATATATTTGAATGAACTCGAGGCCTGCGAATGTATCATATATAGCAATCGAGCTGGTAGAATTCTTGGCTAAAGAATGACATTCGAAACGTCTTGGTTATATGACTGTTGATAAAAATATACATTTTTGAAGCAATACATGTATTTTATACAATAAAGTAAACAAAATTGAATTGTTAGTGGAGATTACATTCATAAATCATAACAGTTAAGCTTAAGTCGTAATTAATTCAACAGAGAGATAAAGGACGATTTAATCTTCGTTCGTTCGTTTCAAATAAATCTATATAAAATGCCTAAAAACAACGAATGTGTACACTGTAATAACTACATATTTATCAATTGTACATTTAGCTAATAATATATGTAAATCTTCAGCTTCACGCTGTATCCCGCACACAGCAGGGTAGGCAGAGGGAACCTTGTGTTGACACACTCCGTTCCCAACTTTCTGCCGAATTCTGGAGGCATTGCGTGTTGAGTGGCAGAACTCAACGCTGCGCTCGACACCAGAGCGAAGAAATGGAAATATAAATCTAAGTAAATATTTCATCTCTTCTAGTGGGGATCGAACCTACAACCAGTCTTCAGGTTTACAGTCACACTTCATGCCACTGCGCCACGACTGAAAAGTTAATAAATAACATAAATATGTCAAATTTAAATGGTTACTAAATGTAATATTATTTTATTCCACTAATAATCAATATTAATTAAATAATTTCATTATTATTTTTATTAGTTTTATAATTATAAATTATTTTATTTTTTATTACAAAACTAATTTTTATTTAAAAAAAAATTATAAATATGATCTTAAAAAAAAAAATTCAAAATTATAAATAATCTTTTTTTCAATTTCTGATCCATCAACAAATTTATTTAATTTTCCATTTAATTGAATCAGAATATTTATTGGATTATTATTTATTCCTTTATATTTTAGATTTTTGCGTAATCGTCATTTTTATTATTATTATTATTATGAAATTTAATCTCTAATAAACCTCGTAATGAATTTAAAACTCTATTAGGTCCAAATAGAACAAATAAATCAACTTTTTTTTTCATTATTTTTATTTATCTTTTTAAATATTTTTTTAAGGTTTGTTTCCTAATATTTTTACTAGAACAAGTCATCTAAATATATCTTTTTAATTATCATTAACTTTATGATGAAAATTTATAATTTATGGGTGATTAAATAATACTCAACATATGTTTATTCATATATTTGCCCAAGGAACAACAACAATTTTAATACCTTTTATAGTGTCAATTGAAATTATTAGTAATATTATTCGTCCCTAAATTTCAGCAGTTCGATTAAATGCTGTTATAATTGCTGGTCATTTACTTTTAACTTCATTAAATCATACACTCGTAACATAAAGACATAAATTATCAGTGTATGTTGTGTGGAATGAATTTTCAACTTATAAAGTTGGAAGGTTCTTTTTAGTTTCTGTTACGTATTGCTATGTAACATGTAAGGTCTCAAATCTGGGCGTGAAGTGGAGAACAGAACAGAACGGAGGCTAGGATTTCTGTGCATGTGAGATATGCACACGGGATTTAGTGTAAAGCTGACAAGAAATATTTAGAGATCAGAAAGAAGGAAAATAGGTGAAGGTAAAACAAGAGCCGATTATTAAGCACGAAACATTTATATAGCGTTGTAAAATTGTTCTTTCAAAAACACTTCGGACTTAATAAAAATTTATGGTACGACGATATTTGACTTGCGCAAAGAAACTGTGTCAGCAATAAACTTTATAAACAATTTTTTACAATTTTTTATTGCTTCCTTTTATTGCGTATTACCGAAGATGGTGACTATCTATAAAAAGATTATATCGGTTTAGACTGTAAACCTGTTAAATCAGTTTTTGGATGTTATGTAGGTACTAGTATATACCATTCGAAATTGCAAAAAAAAAAAAAAATCAACTTTTATTTTATTTATTTATTTCTACCCTACTACATCGAAGCAAAGAGGAGGCTTATGATTTTGACCTGTTTGTTTTCTTGTTTCGTACTTTTTAGAGCGTGTTTTAAAAATTTCTTTATAGTTTTTAAACATTTTTTTTAACTTGTAGGTAGTAGGCAGTGGGAACCTAGTGTTAAGACACTTCGTTCCCCACTTTCCGCCAAGTTCTGGAGGTATTGCGTGTTGAGTAGCGGAACTCAACGCCGCACTTTCCTCCCAATGAAAATATAAATGTTAATAAGTATTTCATTTCGTCGAGTGGGGATCGAACCCACAACCAGTCAATTTTACATTCACACTTTTGCCCCTGCGGTACAACTGGCATATTCTGGCATAGCTCTCGCAGAAATGAATTATTATTTAATAATAATGAAGCCAGTCTTGGCGCAGCGGCACAAAGTGTGACTGTAAAACCAACTGGTTGTGGGTTCGATCCCCACTCGAGGAGATGAAATTAGGGAACAGAACCTGCTGTGTGCGGGATACAGCGTGAAGCTAATTTTTTTTTTAAATTTCTTTGCTCCTCGGCGTTGAGTTCCGCCACTGTTGAGTCCATGCAACAAAAAAATCCACAGAATGAGGGGAACAAAGTGTCTTAACACTAGGTTCCCTTTGCTTTATAATTTTTACATTACAAATCTTAAGTGCGGGAAACGAACGTAATTCAATGCATTAAACAAATAATTCAGTAGTTTAAGCGGGCGAAGACGCAAATACGTTAAAATGTGCGTATAAGCTGTTTATTTTGTGCTCGGTATTTTTTTTACAGTTTGTATATAATAGTTTTTGTTGTAGAGAATACAAATCAATTAAAAATTTAAAAATCTTTTTAAATATATCTTTTGTCCCTCATAAGAATTTGCTTGATAGACTACTTACTCTATATAAATATGAATAACATTTTGGAAACCTTTAAATTAACCATAAAAAAATACGCCTTTATACGAAATAGAAAGATTTACTAACAACCCCTGACGAGTACTACTATTCAGATACTGGCTCCACCATCATTACAGCCAAGTACTATAATAGAATGTTGTCGGAGGTATAAATTATATGAGCTGAGACTCAACTGGCCTACTACAAACGCCTGAACATTTCCACTATACAGATCCTGGCCATCATCAGACCAGCTCGATGATACTATGTTATCTTACATATTGAACATCTAAGTTATGTATAACCGCCAAGTTTCACGAGAGTTGATACAATAACTGTTACAAGTGGGCCAAATTCATTTTTTCAGATTTTATTACATAGCCACAAATTGGCCTAATAAAATTGTATAAAAAAATAAAATACAATAGAAATGAAACAAATATTCAAAATTCTTTTACATTTAATTTAACAATAAAACAACTTAAAATTATCAAATACAACGAATACTGTTCATTTTTGGCGTTATTTGCCAATATTTTTAATTTCTTTCTATAATAATGAGAGTGATGCGGTACATCTAACGAATGATGCTTAATTACACTAGAATAGTAGTATGCTGAAGCTCGGGGTTTACGTTTTCGCAGAGGATCGTTGAAGTTAACATGGTAGAGGCCGAATTTAATTCTGAAAAACACAAAAAAATGGTTATTATTATTTAAAAAAATAGGTAGACAGTACATGGCACAAGCGTGCGGCTGTAAACGCGACCGTTGTGCGACTCCTGATGTATTGCGTATTGAAACGCCGCGCTATGGCTCGTTACTAGAGCAAACCCTCAATCGTCGCGTTTAAAACTATTTTTGAGGTATAATTTTTATATATATAATAAAATCGGGCATAAATTAAGAATATATATTATTAATCACAAGGATTTTATAAGAGGTGACATTTCCAAAATTGGTATTTTGGCGCAATATGAGCGTGGATTATTTCATCTGCGTAAAATTTGACCATGACAGCCGTAAATCACAAAGTAATTGTTCAATAAATCAAAATAAAATCAGCTTCACGTTGAATCCTGCGCATAGCAGGGTAGGCAGAGGCGACGAGTTCTGGAGGTATAGCGTGTTGAGTGGCGGAACTCAGCGCCGTGCTTTGCCTCAACACCAGAGCGAAGAAATGAAAATATAAATGTAAATAAATAGTTCATTTCCTCGAGTGGGGATTGAACTCACAACCAGTCGAATTTACAGCCACACTTTGTGCCCCTACGCTACGACTGGCCTTAATAGTTAAATAAATAAAGTTATTTTTAGACGTTTAAGAGAACCAAAGATATGGAACCGAGAAATAAGTCATAAGAAATCTGTAACGATCAATTCCATAAATAAAATGTGTAGGTTAATATATATTATTATATAAATTTTAAAAAATAATCATTTATAACACAATATAATAAATATAATTTATAATATCATTTAATTGTATTGCTTGAGTCCAGTCGTGGCGCAAGGGCGCAGTGTGACTGTAAAATCGACTGGTTACGGGTTCGATCCGTACTCAAGGAAATGAAATATTTATTTAAATTTTCGCTCTGGTATCGAGGCAAAAAGCGAAGTATAAAACAAAAATATTTAACTCGTGCATACTTCCATGCTTAACTTATGGAGCACAAACTTGGGCTCTAACTAAAAAACATTACTCAGCACTCAGAGTCTGTCAAAACAACATGGAAAGGAGTACCCTAAATGTCAGGCTTTGTGACAAAACAACACTAAAATTATAAAAAATACAACGAAAGATAAAGATGTCAACTTTACAATTAAGAAACTTAAACGGAATTGGATAGGCCATAATTATGTTAACGAGCAAAAAGCAAAAATAGAAACTGGAAAAAGAAAAAGAGGACGTCAGAAAATGTCGATGGGTAATAAAATAAAAAATCTTCATATATATATATATATTACAAATATTAATATAGAATAAGTTTAGGAAGATATAAAATTTATAGATTATTTTGTAAATGTTTCTTTTAATGATTGAACAACTGTAATAAGTAATATTGGAAATTTAAATTAACAAATACACTACAAAGCTAAAATTAATAAATAAACAAAAGGTCATTTGCAAATTTTTGAACATTTATAATTTTGTATAATTTTATATTCAACATCCTAACTAAAATAAAAGCTGATATCATTTAATTTATAGTTTGCGATAAATATAATCTTATAAATTCTTTAAAGTAACGTAATATACCAAAGGTAAACAAGCAATTATAACATATATATTTATAATTTTATTTATTTACTAGCGGCCCGCCCACGGCTTCGCCCGCTTAAAATACATGATTATTGATTTAATAAGCAGAATTGATTGACAACTATAATGACTTCTAATATGATTTTTTTATTACTTTAATCTGTAATATTCTAATATGATTTTTTACGACATTATCGTAATTTCTATAAGAATTTTTGATTGTTTCGAACTAAAAAATACGACCAATGTTGATATTTGATATTCATAAAATATACATAAAGCTAATTATTTATTATATGTATATATTTTTGTAACATTACGTTCTTTTTACCTATGTTATTACAAGAAATAAAAAAAAAAATTTTTGCTTTCTATTATTCTTTTTAAGTGTCCCTCTATCAGTCAAAATTACTAAATGTACAGACAAAATATGTTTACTGTCTTATTATATATAGAGATGAAAAGTAATTTTATAATTATAAATAACTATTGTGTATAATAATTTAAAGAAAAAAATTAAAGAAAATAATAACATAATTATTATTTTTAATATTGCAAAATATAATGTTGGCTGAATAAGTTACTGTCAAATAAAAAAGAAAGAAATAGATGGGAGATGGCGGACACGTCTGTTGAAGGATGAATGTTCAAAAATTTTTAGAAGGTTTAATTTATAATTAATATAAATTTAGTTATATGTTTTAAAAGCATAACATATTGTGAATAAAATAATGATATAGTTATTCGAGGCTGGTAAGACAAATAAAAGTGCTTTCACTATTTATGAATATTTTTTTTAGGAATACTTCGTGGGTAAGTTTTTAATATATTATTAATAAAATAAAATAAAATAAAACGTACGAAATATTGAAGTTTAAATTTTAAATTGAGAACCTCCTCTGAATGTTTCGTTGGTAAAAAATGGAGGATGCTAACTTATTCTTGGTTAACCAACGAAATTTATGAAATGTGTTGTAATATAAGGTACGCGTGTAAAATTTTTTTTTTATTGAAGAGATGCATACAACCACTACATTCCGTTAAAACTCCGCCAAATGTAACTTGAATTATGATAGAAATATATTAAAGAATCAAATCAAATCAGCTTCACGCTGTATCCCGCACACAGCAGGGTAGGCAGAGGGAACCTGGTGTAAGACACTCCGTTCCCCACTTTCTGCCGGAATTCTTGAGGCATTGCGTGTTAAGTGGCAGAACTCAACGCCGCGCTTTGTGTCCACACCAGAGCGAAGAAATGGAAATATAAATTTAAGTAAATATTTCATCTCCTCGAGTGGAGATCGAACCCACAACCAGTCGGTTTTACAGTCACACTTTATGCCGCTGCGCCACGGCTGGCAAGAAAATAACTTTTAATAACGTTAAAGTACTTACGTGTATCCAAACATCCATTCAAAATTATCCACGAGTGACCACACAGTGTAACCCATAACGTTGACACTATCTTCTTTAATAGCAAGAAGAATCTGTAAATATTTTTTTTTATATGTTTACTATTATAAGTTCAAATAAGTTTACAATTTTCACATTTATTTTAAGGATAAATAAATAGTTTCGTTCCTAACATTTATTTTGTGGGAAATTTATTTTGTGTTCAGTAGTCTATATGTCGATGAAGGCTATAGCCTAAATTAAATTATATTAATTATTTCGATACAACCCACTGAACCTGCGATCAAAGTTAGCTTGAGGACTTAAAATGATACATCATAATATTCATAAGTCGGTCGTATACCCCTGCACACGCGAGTGACTGTAAACGCGACTGGTTGTGGATGTGGATGGTTCGATCCCCACTCGAGGAAATCAAATATTTATTTAAATTCACATTTTTTTTTATTTCATCGCTCTGGTCGCCACTCAACAGGCAATGTCATCAGAATTCGGCGGAAAGTGGGGAACGGAGTGTTTTAACACTAGGTTCCCTCTGCCTACCCTGCTCTGTGCGGGATACAGCGTGAAGCTGATTAAATTTTTTATTTGATAATATTCACGTGTCCTACAAAACTCTTAGCTATTTCCATTTATTTACCCATAAAAGCGAAACTGTAGGTAAAAAATATGTATAATGTATTATAAATTTCAGTGAACGTACCTGTCTCAAATAACTTTGTATGTATCCAATTCTAACAGAATCACAGTCACCGAGGTCCAAACTGCCAATACCGTTTTCTGTGATGAGTATACTAACGTTGTTATATTTCTTTTGTATCCAACCCATTTGTCTGCGAATACCTTCCGGATTTATCTTGAATAAAAAAATATTATTCAAAATAAAATATTTCTAATACAAAAAATGTTACAATGCGTGGATAAACCGAAAACCAGTGGAATGATTTTGATGAATACGTGGACTATTGTAGTAGATATACATTATTTTAATCAAAATCCTTGAGAAATCTGTTTTATTAGGATGATGACATATATAATTGTTAATATAAATTTTCTAATAGGTTAATAACATCTGGAGATTGTGGTGGCTATTCTAAATTTTTTATACCACAACCGCATACTTTTTTATTACCTTTTTTGGCCATGTGGCCATTTCTTTTATGATGATCGTCCTGCTGAAAAAATCGTGAGATTCGTGAAGACAAAACCTACAATAACGTGTCAAGAGATCACAAACGAACTTAATATGAATTAAGAGTGTTTCTAAAAAGACATTAATGTCTTTAAAACAAAAATAACCTTAGTACTTATAGTAAAGTCTTTAATTACTAAAATCAACAAGAGAAAAAGGCTTAATTTTGCAAAAAAAAAACTTAAATATTCTTATTTAAAAAAAAAAGATAATTTGTAGTGACGAGAGTACAAGAAAAAGAAAATTGAACTGAACCCAAAAAGCTCTATAAAATAAACAGAAGATCGTAAATGAATTGACTCCTGAACATATTTTCTTGAATCTTAAGTAAGAACACAGTGAATTAATTAAAAAAAAAAACTCAATCAAAATATATACAGTCCACGACAAAAATAAGTGAACACGATAGAAAAAGTAATTTTAATTTTATTTCGCCCGCTTATGTTACTGAATTATTTACTTACTAGCGGCCTGCCCGCGGCTTTGCCCGCTTGAATTACATGATTATTCATTTAAGAAATATAAATATTACAAACAGCCTTAATTATTAATTAATTGATTTGAATAAGTATTCACGATATTCTTTGTAAAATAACTAATATTAGCTCCTGTACAGATTTTAAATTAGTATCATATATTATTAAATTATAAAATAAATATATAATTGGTATACAGAAAATACATAGAAAGCACGTTTTGAGGCATTTTTATATATTCTATAAAATAATCAACATTTTCGGTCAAGTTCAAGTCGTACTCATGACTGAAGTTTCGTACCAGTTTCATGAATGGAGGTACACAAAAAGAATAACTTATTAAAGTTGTCATTTTGTATCAAATTAAGTATAGATTAAAATTTGTACCTAATGGTTTTTTTCTGTGACACAAATACAAAAAGTCAATTTTTGAAAAATAATTTTAGAATTTTCCCTTATACGTGCTGTTAAGTTTTAACTTCTTAACAAATTGCGTAATTGTATATCAACGGAAAGTAAAAGTATAGAAAATACGACAAATAACGAAGCATAAACCCTCATATTTCATCGTCATTTGATTGCAACGATTTATTATAGAAGATAGATTTTTTTTTGTGCTCTAAGGGAATATAGATTCGAACATTGAGGTATCTAACCTTTAAGCGATCTTGTACAAAATAGTCTTGACAGACGGAAAAACAACTAAGTTATCTTATAAGGATTTTGAGGTATGTACCCTAAAATACCCTTGGCACATAAATACATGCAACATACAGGTGCAATAGTGCAATGTCGGTATGTATCGCTTGTAAGTTATGAAATAATACTGCGGGATATTTTTATAAACAGTGTCAGAGCATTTTTTTCTTGAGACACAATTTTTTAGAGGTTGCTCCCAAAAGTTATTTTTTTATACGTTTCCTAAAATATTAATAACATAAACAAACGAACGGACTGAACAACCTATTCAAAGAAATGTCAAGTAAAAACATAGAGTATTTACTTGATATTTCTTTGAATTTTAAGTCATTGTTTATCACTATGTTGAAATAATTACGAATTAAGCTAAACTGTTACGAAGGTAATCTTTACCAACAATTCAATTTAGTTTACTTTATAGTTAGTACTATGAACAATTGTACTTTAAAAATACGTAAATTTGTCAAGAGTCAAATAAATAAGACGTTTCTAAAGTCATTCTTTTGCCCAGAATCTTACCAGCGCGATTCAGAAAACGACGTTTTATGCACAGGGCCATCTATTGGACTTACAATTGAACTGTAACCATTGACAGACAGACAGATAAACAGACGAACATACGAACAGACGAACAGACGAACAGACGAACAGACGAACAGACGAACAGACGAACAGACGAACAGACGAACAGACGAACAGACGAACAGACGAACAGACGAACAGACGAACAGACGAACAGACGAACA
>DWLH01000646.1:0-17822 GCA_018249795.1 Heliconius telesiphe telesiphe
GGTTTTTGTTTTTATAAAAAAATATATATTTTTCATTTTTTTGTTAGAATTCATTATGGTAATGAGCTATTGAATTTGATACCCATATTGTGGTATTCGAAAGGATTTTTTTTTGTCCCACAGCCGCTATGATTGTTCTTTTTTAACGTCACCTATCAAAGAACACTTGGGCTGCTAATATGAATCTAATGATCAATTATGTAAATCCGTTCAGCGGTCCTGGAGATATGATACATACATACAAGATATGCGCGAAAAACATAACCCTTCCTTAGCAGTCGGGAAAAAGATATAATAAAATTTTAATATATTTATTTTACTTGTATAATAAATATAATAATTCACTTCAGCAATATGGATTCTGTAATAATAAATCCAGATGGCTAAAGTGAATTTAAATATAAACGGTATGGATATGATAACGTGCCTCAAGAAATTTTGTAATTTTTACTTCCATATTTTATTAAGCACATCTATTATATGATACAATATCTTTATATTTAAAAATAATCTTTAAATATTAAAGAAATACTTAGACCATCTATCTTAATAATTTATTTAGAAAACATCTGAAATAAGTATAGAAAACCATATAATCTGCTAGTTAGGGATGCCCGATGATCATCGCTTTTCGATGATCATCGATGTTAGAAGACATTTTAACATCGATACTTTTTGCATTATTGAAAACATTGTAAATCGATGTTGCATTAATGAAAACATCGTAACATCGATGTCAGTAGGAACACATTATCGAAATTTGGTCGCGTACACTTCAATATCGACCAAAATTTAACTACTAAAAAACTACGGGAACAATCCTTTGTCTTTCGGTTGATAGCATTGCACACACCACAGACTAGACTAGTGTGTAGGTAGTAAGTGTGAGACGTTTTATCGTTTATCTAATGAAAATAATATTATTCTTGCTTGGTTTATACACTAATGACTAAAGTTTGTATTAGCAACATGTAAGTAACTACATAATATAGCTGTTTATTACAACATTCAAACAAACAATTTTTTCCTAAGCTAGTATTACCTGTAGATGCTAGCTGCCAAAGTTCATAATTCTAGGTCAACCGAAAGTAACTAAAGATACTAACAACATAAATAAGTTATAACAAGCGTATAAAAGTTTCGACTTAGCTTGATAAGAATGTATGGCTTAGTGGTCAGAGCGCCTGGTAGGTTTCCAGGAGGCGCGGGTTCCAGTCCCGCTACGCTCAAAATTTTTATACGTTTTCTAAATAAGTATTTTTCTTTCCTATGTGTGGAATAACACTTTAATTTTTTTTAAAAACAATCGAAGGTGTCTTATTAATTTTGATTCCCCTTATAGTCTCGTAATACGCGTTTTTTGCTATATAAAATTCCTTATTTTTTTTAAATAAATGCAGTAATACTTTTTTTCAGAGAATCATGGAGCCGTAGATCTGAGTATATGGTTTGAATTTCAATTCGATATTTTCAAGCGTTCTTGAGATAAAGGCTCTTGACAGACAAACATACAGATGGACCGACAACAATGTAATCTTATAAGGGTTCCTTTTTTCCTTAAAAGGTACGGAACCCTAACAACTACAATATAACACGACTTTTTAATTACAACAAAAATTAAAAAAATCTATTGAACATTTAAAACATTAAGGAGTATAAAAACACATTATATGTCCCAATATTTTTGTCAATCGTCTGTAAAAGTAATAATTTTGAAACCACGTGTACGCATTAAATATCAATTATGTGTCCCTGCTGACATCGAAGTTACGATGTTTAAGTTTATGCAACATCGATATTTTAACTGCTAACATCAATGTTTATTGTAAATCGAAGATTATCGGGCATCCCTACCGAGTACTGATAACACATATATTATTAGTCTGTGGAATTCTTGACATACTATTGTTTTGTTTTTAAAAGCCATAAAACGTATATATTGATTTATATTGTATTTTATTTTTGTATCTTAGAATAGGAATATTTAAATAAAAAATATGATTAGGCCTGATAATAAATAATTCATCTGCATTACGATGAATGGATTCGTAGCTGTTCATTGCGGTGAGTTAAATTACATATTTATATTTTACCTTAGTTCATTAAAACCTTATTAACTTGTTAATATTATAGGCGCGGGGTACCATAGTGATACATTAAGAAAAGAATATCAGCGAACATGTTATTTAGCATGCCGTAAAGCAGCTGAGGCACTGTCACTAGGAGGCAATGCCGTTGATGCTGTAGAGAAAGCTATAATAGGTATGTAGTATAAGAAATTAAATTTTATTTATGTACAGTAATATATTTATTATTGATAATATTACATTCTAGAACTAGAAAACAGTCCGTTAACAAATGCTGGATACGGATCAAATCTTAGCTGGGATGGATTAGTAGAATGTGATGCATCAATTATGAATGGACAAACCTTGCACTTTGGGGCATGTGGGGCTGTATCCAATGTTTGGAATCCAATAACATTAGCAAAACAGCTGTGTATGAAGCAATGTGAGAGTCTGTCCTTAGGGCGGGTACCACCTTGTATACTTACAGGTCAAGGTGCAAAAACTTGGGCAGAACGAATGGGCTTGCAAGTAGTGGAAGAACACAAAATGATATCTACTCGTGCCTTTCGCAATTATAAGCATTGTAAGAGAAAATTAAAAAGATATTCAGTACAAAATGATTTAAAGTTTAGTCCATTGGACACTGTTGGGGCTTTATGTGTAGATTCAAATGGGATTGTTGCTTCTGGCGCCAGTTCTGGGGGAGTCTCATTAAAACATGAAGGACGAGTAGGGCAGGCAGCTTCATTTGGAAGTGGAGTTTGGGCAGTCACAAGTAGAGATGGTGTAAAACCTTCTATTGCAGCATGCACTTCTGGATGCGGGGAACATCTCATAAGAACACAACTAGCTAAAAACTCAGCTGAAAGCTTACTAAATACATCTCCTACACTAGGCTTAGACAAATGCTTAAAAGAAAACTTTTTAGAATCACCATTCCTATGGGATATACCTGAGAGATTGGGAGGTACATTGGCACTGACTTTTAACCCACAAATTGGGGAAGGTGAACTTCTCTGGGGTCATACAACAAAAACTATGTGTGTTGGATACATGACTACTGAAAGTGCTAAACCAAAGGTAAGCTTATGTAAAAAAATAATTAAACTGTATTTATAAGTGAAACACAATATTGTCTGTAAACGCTTGTGGGTTCAATATCCACTTGGAGCAATGAAATTAATGTCCTTGCTCTGGGAAGGCTCTGAAAGGCATACATAATCTTAAATTCAGGCAGGAAGTGGAGATAAGAGTATCTTGACATTATGTTGTCTGTGAATAAAAAGAATTAAGAAAAAATATAAATAAAAATATTAATATTGTTTTTTTAATTTTACAGTGTATAATTTCCCATTTGCCACCAAGAGCGGAATCTGGTCGCAAAGCTGTTGTATCTGGAGTACCATTCAAAGTGTCAATGCAGCCAGTCCCAGTATTGCAGTGGGAAATAAAGACTGAACCAAATCTAAATGGATCTCTTTGACATAACACAAAATATTTTGTTGCTTAACAAATGCTTTATAAAAATTATGAATATTTCGCAGAAAATGTATGAAATTTGAACATTGGCTGAAATTTGAACTGAACCCTGGCTTGTTGGAACTTGGAAACTTCAAGTTCAAGTGCCCCCACCACCACTTATACTACTTGTATGGTTTACAATGACTCCTCAGAGCACTTTAGCGGTTTTTAAGAGATATAGGTTCCATTCCTGCTATGTAAAAATTATATGTTTTCTAAAAAATATTTTTCTATCCTTAGTGTGGAATAATACTTTAGAAATATTAAAAATAGTCATGAATAAATCAATAATTGATATTTTAAAAATTGTCTTCACATTGCTATACCTACTTAAATATTTTTTTTATATTTTTAAGGTGATCCTTCAAAGATAAAAAAAAAATTAAGTCAGTTAAAAAAAGGAGATCAGTAGGTGTAACTTATCACGTAAATTTAAATATAAGTTTGATCTCTTGTAATTTAGAATGTATTCAGTAAACAATATGGTGATTATAATATTTATTTGTATTTAAATTTATTAAACTTTAATTATTTTCATAATTGTTAACCACAAAAATCCTGTGAGTTGTTCCTTGTCATATAAATGTATGATATAATTATACAAAAAATGAATAGTACTGAAATACACTGACAATAAACACTGCCAAACAATTTATTTTACAATAGTAATTATGACCTCAAGTGTTCTTTATAATATAAGTTTATTTTTTTAAAAAGTGCATTAATTTCAATTCTATGGATATTGGATTTATTATTCCATTCATTATAGACATGTTTAGGTATATCATTCTGGCATTGGCATTCATAAATTACGTCACACGTTAACGGGGAGGGAGGTGGCAGACAAACTGTGACATTGTATGACTAAGGTGGGATAAGACATTTCATGATTTTGCAATTACTACGTGTAAAATATGTGACGTGACACTAGATAGGGGATCCCATTAATGTGACCAGCTGTGACAAGGTGGAGTCTATAATCATGTGACTTTAATTTATGGATAGCCCCCTGATCTTTAAAAAGCCATTTTTTAAATCACACTATATTCCAAAATTTTGAATTTTATATTTTTTATAACAACTATAATTTATCCTCTTGAAAGTATTATGTAATCATTTTGAAATAAACATATTCTTACATAATAAAGTTTTAATGAACCATGTCCTCATATATAAGGATGTCAAACTATATCCCGCTCGGATGAGAAAAGTCGTCGTTCTAGACATTTAGTTGAGTTGCCACTCAACTTAACGCCATTTTTGTCTTGTTACCAGAGCGAAGAAATGATATTAATTATTCTATCTTCAATGGAAATCGAACCCACAACCGTCGCGTCTACAGTCAGAAGCTGTGCTGTGATTGTGTTGTGCCCTCAACTATTGAACTTTAAGAAAGTTTGACCTTATAATTAAATATGTATTAAAATTACGTGTTTTGTGAAATTTATCCACATAGATAACTCCATGAGAGGGTAACAATAAAATACAATAAATATTTCGATGTTTTATTCGAAAGAAGTGTGCTAAGATACGTAATTCGGTGAGAGGCGATTATTAAGTACATCACAATATAATACAAAAATAAAAACAGTTTAAAAAAAAATTATGATCGTATCAATAATGTCATAAATTGCCTTATTATTAAAGCACCACATAGTACCTCCTCTGAAACGCTGGGTGCTTATTACGTTTAACCCTTAAATTCGTTACAATTTCGGAATCAAATTATATAAATTATTTATTATGTTTTCAAGAGTGTTTATTGGAAGATTACGAATAAATATCAATATACTATAATGAACGAGCTTAAATTATAATATTGGAGTATATTTTTTAAAGTATACAGATTTACTAAATATATATAATCAATAAAAATGAAAATCAAGTACAATTAACTAGAATCACTATTATTCAGTCTATAAAATGTTAAACAATTTCACACAGAAAAATCTTAATAACACAACTCTAAGGCAGACTTATTGGAAGTATTTGATATTAATTCAGTACCAGTTGATAAGTTGGTTTGCATACATACTTTTTTTATCTTAATCAGATAAGGATTGTTTTTATATAAGGTGAATAAATTATTGAATCGACAGACCTTTAAATACTTATTATAATAAAACATAAAAATTTGAACATAGCGGAATTTGAACCTGCGCCTTTTTTAAACCGTCCAAGTGCTCTGACCGCTAAGCCATACGTTCTTATGAAGCTGCGTAATAATTGTTATACGCTTGTTACAACTTATTTATGTTACGATAGCACAAACCAAACCAAATAACTTCAACTAAGTACCTAATTATGATTTAAAAAATACGTACGCAAGTTGATTTATTAAATATATTAAACGATTTACACCCTGGTAGTCATTTCTTTTATTTATATTCTAAGAAGTAAAAATAACAAAAGTTGGTTTAAAGAAGAAAAAGTAAAATATGTATAAATAAAATAATAATTGCAATTTTTTGTAGCTTATTATTCAATATTACCCAACATTGAACATTTGTACTAAAATGTGATTTGACTTATACTATGGATATATAAATTGAATTAATTAGTATATTGTAGTATCTAGTTTTAATTGTGATTAAATTTGTGTAGAAGTGTTAGATTAAATGCATTTTGTTATTAAATATCTAAAGTAACATATTATTATTTTAAAATAAATGTTTATATTACATTAAGATACCTACTTTCGAAGGTACATCAGGAGTGATATTTTGTTTACGCAAAATACGTATTTTTGTGAATTACAAATAATTACTTTATTATAACGAGCATAAGTTTATATTTTCTTAACATTAAAAAAAATCTCATCAAAATTAATCACAAACAAATTATTAATATAACTAACTGTCACATATAATGTCAGTAAAAAAGATATTAATATTATTAAGGTGTCACAGACCACTGGCAAGGGCTCTTTTAATATCGTTTAATTTACAAATCTATACAAAATGTTTCCCTTCCAATTATTTTAAAATGTCGATCAATTTAAATATAAAATCACAACTAAATATAGCCTCAAACAAAAATGTCACATTTTTTATTGTTTCACGCTGTATCCCGCACATAAGAGAGTAAGCATAGAGGCAACCTAGGGTTAAGACACTCTGTTCCCCACGCACCGCCCAATTTTCGAGAATTCGCATGTTGAGATCAGACCGTGGAAATGATAATAATTCAATCTCCCGAGTGGGAATCGAACCCATAAAACCCCCTCGCGTTTGCAGTGAGACGCGTAAGTTTTACAAATACAAAATTTTACATAACATACACTGGTGTAATATCATTTAAAAAAAATAAAATCATCATAGGTCATCATACTATATGCAAAATTTATTTAAATAAATGCCGATTTAATACTGGTATCATATAGTAAACACATTATAGTGTTATTTTAAAAAATGTCTAACAATATAAAAAATATCGATACAGTCACACTGTTACCACTTTCACATCAAAGTTCAAGGCATCCCTTCAGTCTATCCAATCCAGAACATTCTATAACCAACTTATTTCCTATAATATTAATATTTATAATATAAGTACATAATTATATGTATAATATGTATGATATTTAATTAAACATGAATATGTTTTAAATTGATAAAGTGTTTGTCTAAGTATAAGTCAACTAATTTCGTTTAAATGTTAGAAAGGAGAAACAAAACTAAATTTATAAATGTGTTCAGGCCATCCATAAATTAAGTCATTTGAATTGCATGTCCATTTTGACCTTGCACCTGTCCTTGTCACATTTTTCACATTAAGACCTTTTCACGTACACGACGTGTGACGTCACACATTTTCAAATTTACACCTAAACATTATTAAATTAAAATAGCAGTCCATTCCTTTTACCCCTTTTAACTTCTAACGTAATTCATGGATGGCCCCAAAGGGCTGTAATTTTTTTCACATTAAATGTTTTATATAATATCTTTCAAACACACCCATATTCATACCAAATGGCGGTTTCCTTTGAATTTTCAGGCTTATCGCTTCTACTTGCTCGTTTATCACGCATTTCCTCCCGGTCCAAGTTATCATCTACAGAGTGCGATTGTTCCGACATTGGCCTATGGTTTTCTATAGGTCTTTCGTTTTGACAGGCACCGTCACCTATCACTGTAGATATTCTATTATAAACTAAATATGTTGGATTTTCTTTAACTGGAGTACTTTGGGGTTTGTTGTTTATATTGACTTCTGGGTTGTCGTCAGCCAAGTACACGGTTCTGCGAGTACCGGCTGTTCCAAACACAGGAGATGGGGTCGATGCTGTAAAAAAAAAGCATAGAGAAATCAGCATTTCAAAGCGTCTTACAGGCACAAATTTCAATTGATATGCATTGAAAATATATATTAATAGCTTTTTTAGGTTTACACGTAGCCCCACAATACAGAGAAAAGTGTTACTTCGTGTTACAAGTCACTTCGTTTTCCATTTTCCCTGAACCACTGACACAATCCACCTGAATTCGAGATATTGCGTTTTGAGTAGCAAAACCCAGTACCGCGTTTTGTATGGCCAGACAGGGTAAATAAAAATAATTATTCAACTAGATAGGGATCGAATCTACAACCATCGCTTATAACCAGACACGGTCCCGTTGCTTCTTGGTGGGTTCTAAATTAACTATTAAACATTTGTACATATACAAATAGGTATTTTGTAATAATTTAAATTGTACCTGCTGGTAAACTAGTTTCGCCTTCTATACCTTGAAAGCTGTTTCTATGAGTGGGTGGTACAGCTTTATGTGGTCTTCGCCGTAAAGAAGCTCTTATAAGGGCATCATCCCCACCTCCACTATGAATAGAGGCCGAAGATAATCTCCTAACGAAATTACCGTCATTCATTCTTATTGGGTCAAGACTATGAATCGATCCCGACATATCTATGTCGGATTTCTTTAGCAAGCTATCGTCGAAACGTCTACTAAAACTTGAGTCACTATGTCTTGGCGATTCAACACTTGGATTAGATGACCCTTGGTCTGGATCAGAATTTTTCGACAATTTCTCCAAGTCCTGACTTCCAGGATCTGATTCACCCGACTCAGATCCTGCCAAAGTTAATTGAGACTTTGATCGATTTGCATCCTCAATTCTCTTATTGCTCCTTGACGGAACTTTGTTTATTAAATCGGTACCGGCTTTCCGCACTCTCTTTACAAATGACGCACCAAAACCACGCCTTTTGGTTGTGCAATTATCAAGTTTTTTATAATGTTCCATAATCTTTTCTTCTAATTTCTCCTTTTGACGGCATAAAGCGTTAACTCTGTCAGCGAACATTTTTTCTTCTTCGTGGTAATGTTGTTTGTCCTTTAAAGAATGCGCTAATAATTCGTGATATTGCGTTAATAGTTGCGACACATGATCCATTAAAGACCTTCTATCAGCATCCAAGCTTTTGTTCATTTGAATTAACATTTCGCAATGTTGATTAGTTTTACTTATTTCTAACTCTAAACTGGTGATCACTTCTGTTTTAGTATTAATTTCACCGGATATTTCAGTGTTTCTCAATTTTAATTGTGCAACTTCACTCCTAATGTTTCTATATTCCTCTTGCATATTTCTATATTCGTTTTTCAGTCTGTCACTGGCAGTGAACAAATTTCTGAAGTCTTCTTTGAGTTTTGAATGTTCAGCTCGAAGATTCGTTAGATTTCGCGATTCTATTTTTAGATTTTCTCGCTCTAATTCAAAATCAGTAATTTTCTTTTCGTATGTAGTCAATTTTTCTTTTAGTTCTCTATTTTCTAGTTTTAAGTCTCTTATAGCTGCCTTCACAGGTTCTTTTTCGCTTAATAAAATTTCATACTCTGTATTTAGTTGCTCATGGAGTGTTTGTAACGCGACCTGATCTCTTAACAGATTATCTTGTTTATCTTTTAGTACTTCTAATTGTTTGATTATTTCTTCTTTTTCTGCTGCCAATTGACTATTAGCAAGTTGTAAAGTCATTTGTTGGGAAATTAGAGAGCCATTTTGGGAATTTAATGTTGCTACATTAACCTGAAGTTTTGCATTCTCTGCTTGACTATTTTCGAGAGACGCTTGTAAAGCGGCTAAATCTGCCGTTAATTGCTCTATTTGAGGATTCGTCACATTATCATCAATTTCAGGTTTTTCCTTATTATTACAATTACAAGAAACCAATTTCAGGAAATTACCCTTTGCAGCTATTTCTGAAACTAATGTCTCGTGATCAATATTAGTAATTATTTTTTCTAATAACTCTTCAACACTGACATCTTTAGATAAAACATCGGACGTGTTGATTCCCAGTTTATCCATACAGTTCCTAAGTTTGTCGAAATTAACCTTTTCTAATATAAGATCTTTTTGAAGCGTTTGTATTGTTTCCGTATCTACTTTTTTACTTGATTTCAATTCTTGTGTTTTTTGTTCCAAATCTTGAAGACGACCACTTAATATTTGGTTGATTTCTATTTGTCGGGTTAATCTTTCGATTTCCTTATTTTTAAGTTCTATTTCTGTTGTAATAGTGTCAAGGGTTACATCTTTTTCTTCAACTGCTTCTCTTAATTTTGTAACTTCTCTTTGTAGATTGTGTCTTTCTTTTTCACTGTATGTTAGTTTTGTTTTGAGTTCTTCAGTTTGTATTATAAAGCGAGTGACTTTTTCGGCTTCAGGTTTTACAGCGTTTAACTCCTTAGTCCTCGAGTCTAGTGTCTTTTCGAGGTCGTCAGCCCGTCTTTGTATGGAATCACATAACATTTGAATCCTTTGTTTATCTTTTGTTAAAGATTCTAAATGTCTCTCGAAATCTTGCAGTTTGTTTTTTTCGGAATCTCTATCAATGGATTGTCTATCAATAAAAGTTTTTTGGTTATCTAAAGAATCTTGTAATTTTCGGTTTTCTTCTAAAGCATTTTTAAAGACATCTTCCAATTCTCTGTTCTGTTGTTTGAACCTGTTGCAATTTTCTTGTAATTGTTCACATTTTAGCGCCAAACGTTTCTTTTCTTTTTCTAATTCTAGTACTTTATCGCTACTTTCTAATAAGGAATTCTCTCTGAGACTATCTATAGTCGATAGAAGTCTTTTGTTTTCTAATTCTAATTTTAATGCTCGAGCTTGAGCATTACTAGTTAATTGTTCGGATAAACTATTTTCACCAGATTCTAAAGTATTTTCGCATTCGTTGTCAGTGTCTAAATTGCTATTATTGCTTTCACTCAAAACGGATCTAGTAATATATTGCAAATGGTTGTTTTCTTCAATGAGTTCTTGAATCTTTTGTTGATCTGCATCTCGTTCCTGTGACATGAAACCAACAAAATTTATTATTAAATTGAAATTATTATTTTTATATAATATTTTGTTATTATCTTTCATTTGGGATGACGAAAGTTTGGGCAATAAAAAATTTTCAAATGCGTAATGTTAAATCTTTTCTTTTTTTTCCCTACTATTGAATTACAGGTTTAAAACCGCTTACACGCTTGTGTTCCTGCACTACGAAGGCCTCATTTATTATTTTTAAATGCAAAATAATAATAATATGAAGTGAAAGGGTATGGACCAAACGTCTGTAGATCATCAGTGATAATCATCAGTGAAGATCATTATCAGTGAAAAATTTAATAAAAAACCTTTGACTCACCAAAGCGATGTCATTGGCTTCCCTCTTTAACTTTATCATAGCCGCTTCAAGTGACAAGCACTGGTCGGCCCTTTTGCGAGCCCTCTGCAACTGTTCCTCTAAGGCATCCCTTGTTTCCATTAAAGCTTTATTATCTTCACGTAATTCTGCTACACGCGTTTTATAATATTCCGCGTCAGCTAAACGTTCGCGATATCTTAATATTTCTTGTTCCAATCTGAAATTTATATTGAAATTTATTAAGTTTAGTTTATTAGGTATAATTGTAATAGACGATAAGCAGGTCAGAATAAAAGATTATTATTAACCTGAAATTAATAAATAAGAATTTAGAATATATAAAACTTCGGGTCACAACTAGCAAAAAAAACTAATAATTAGAAATACTGAAACATTTAAAAAAAAACACTAAGGAACTTAATAACATCCCTCCGTATATTACTAACATTGTTTGTTTTAAACGGAATATAATAAAGTACCAGCATATCATTTCACAACACATTAATTCGAGAGTTCAAAGCCTGCAGATTACTAAAGAGATACACGTGTAATCCTAAGAGATAGATTTAATAGGATAGAATGAGACCTATAGTATCTCCAAGATAATAAAAAAATCACGGATATAATATATCAAATATAACAATTGTAATTTTTTATTTAAACAAACTGATGCGGCGCGGCGCAATATATAAAATAATAATAAAAATAAATTTTGACGTAGCTCTATAAAAAATATGGCGACGAGTGCTTTGACTACAACCGTCTTAGATATGCGACGTTCAGGTTGGAGTACCGAGTCTACATACTGTCTTACATTTTTTTAGCTACACGTTATATCCCACACACAGCAGGGCAGGCAGAGTAAATCTGGCAACCTAGTGTTAAGACACTTGGGTCACATTAAGACACTTTCAATCCCCACTTTCTGCCGAATACTCGAGGCATTGCGTGTTGAGTGACGGAACTCAACGCCGCGCTTTGCTTTTGCCAATGCGAAGAAATGAATATATTACATATTTTATTCATCGGAGTGGGAATTGTCCCCATAACCTTCGCTATTACAGTCGCACGCTGGATTGCGCTGCGCCACAACGTTTGTACACGTTTAATGTAAACACCTGTCACATCTCTCTGCTTTTTCTCTTAAAGCATCAACTTCATCTCTATAGCCGGTTGCTTTTCTCGCTTCGTTGAACCATTCTTGACTGTCTGTACGTAATTTGGCCAGAACTAGTTTAGTGTGTTCGAGCTCCTCCCTGCATTCTGATAATTGTTCTGATTTTTCCTCTCTGTAAGCATTTCATAAGTTTTTTTTTAACTTCACGCTGTATCCCGCATGGCAAGATACTCAAAAAGGACCTAGAATAAAGACACTCAGTTCCCCACTTTCCACCAAATTTCCGACATTTCGTGCTTATAGGGGGCGCTCAATGTTTTGTTACCAGAGCGAGGAAATGAAAATATTACATTTCATAATTGTTACATAAATAAGTAACTTATTTCTCTTTTAATTTAGTACTTTAGTACCTATAAACTGTATTTCCAGATCATCATAGATCATGATGCTGTTGCATGCATTATGTACAATATTCATTTACTAAGTTTCTTCTCAATGTCAACCTTACGTAATTTGTCTAGTTGACGTTGGCAATTTGTTTTTAACCTTCATCTCACACATAGGATAGGCAGAAGAGTGTCAAAACGCACCGTTCTCCAATTTCCGCACGAAATCAAAATTCGGAAATTATTCATGGAAATTAAAATGATCCATTCCCCTAAGTGGGAGAGTGAACTAGTATCAAAGCGTTTCCACCTCTCCGCAAGGGCCTGCCTCAAAATGTATATTAGATACATTGTATTTGACACAAATCAAAAGTTATTTTAAATAATGAAAAACATAAATTTAAGCATCTTTAAATTAATTTCCTATATAATACACTTTCGAAAGATTTTAAAAGTTAAAAAACACTTACAGTTCCTGCCTCTGTTTTCTCAATCTGGCCTTCCAGTCTGCTAGTTCCACAGCCAAATGCTGACTTTCGCCATTACTCTGATTAACACTTTGTGTAGATCTGCTTTTGCCATTTTTATTTTCCGTTTCGTTCTCGCACAAACCTTCATTAAGTGCTAGAGTGGCCCAATTTTGTAAATAATGATCACGCTCCTTTGCCAACCTTCTCATATGGTTAAACATTGTAGGTGATTGAAACAGATCTATTGCGTCTGGTGTTAATACTACAGTTTGCATGTCTGTTACCTAAACATGAAATGTTTTATGTAATACGAATTGTGGCATGCGACTTCATTTATGTGGACTATAAAATAGGAATTGTCCTTTTTCCTATTCCCGTAGAAATTTCCGTTAACTTTTAAATAAAATTTTATCTTTCGAAGCCCTTTCGTTTTTATATAGAATCACATAAAAGCTCCCAATCTCCATTCAAGTCAATATTAGGGTAATAAAATTTGTGGTAATTTCTGTAACTTACTTCCGAATTAATATAATTGGTATATAAATGAATAACCCGTGAATTATACAAAAGCATCGGAAAAAATTATATATTGCTATATTTCATTTTAAATTATTCATATATAGATTTGTATAAAAAATTATGCAGTTTAGCAGAACAACACTTCTGAAGTCTATAAACACGAGTTTTATATAACATAAATTTAATAAAATTATAATCTAGAAATTTCACTTCAATAATTATAAAGTATTATGTCACACTATAAATGCTCCCATAAAATTTCATTTGATAGACATTTATGATAAAAAATTCCATATGTTGCTTTGATTGGGTTTTTTCAAAATGTTTATATAACATGTTATTAATGAAAGATGTGGTATATTGATAACAAAATCCTTTACTTTAAAACTCTTTTTAATCATACACAAACCATCATAGAGTACTCAAATGCTTAGTATTCATTTACACACATGTTTACTTTTATGGATTTGTTATGTAGGTAAGTCAAGGTCTATGTAACACATTAGTCTTACTGTGGCATACATTGCCTAAACAGTTGCCTTTGGTGGTAAGATTAATGATTAAACCTTGAAATGAGTTCATCTTAAATATTTCACTTATAATTTAACTAAAAACTAAGAGCTTTTTTCATGAATGGTTCATATTTAATATATCATTAAGATAAAATTTGCAATTTCACTTTGGAAGACTTTTTTTTGCATAGCAGTCTAGAGAGAACTTAGTGTTAAGACACTCCATTTTTCCACACTGTCCAAATTTTAAGACATTGCACTTGCTGTGCCGAGTGAATTCAAAGCTGTGCTTTGTCTACCAAATATAACTAATTTAAATATTGCCCTGAATGGGGATCAAATCCACACATTTTCAGTGAGACACTGTACTATTGGGCCACAATGGTGATATAAAATTACAAAAGCTACACTGGATATACAATTTGCATATCAGTAGATTGTTACTGTTCTTATAGAGCCCCTATAAGTGATAAGACCCCTATGACTTCGAAAGATAATGAAAAGCAACAACACTTTTACACAAAAACATTTAAATGAGCATAAAAATGTTAGCTAAAGAACAAAATCGTAGGCCGACTTAGCACAGCGGCATAACATGTGACTTATGTGTATGTAAACATGACACTGGTTGTGTTTTCATTTCCCCACTCTGATAATAATACAATGTATGAGTTCTGACCATCAACATTGTCTCGAAAATTTTGCTGAAAGTGGAGAATTTAGTGTCTTAAGTCTTAACTTCCCCTCCCCTATATGACACTATATGAAGGATAAAGTTTAAAGCTAAAGAAATAAATAAGAATATTAACTAAACAAACCTGTTTTATACATTCCACAATATTATGCTGTAAATCGACATCCAGTTCTTTAATTCTTGTGATAAATATTTCTTTATTAGGACACTGTACTGCTGCTCCTAATAGAAGGAGACTCAAAAGTTTCATATTTTCCAATCCTTCCCTTGATTCTGGTGCTTTTCCTAAGCAAATAGACTCTGGGACAACCAATAATGTCATCCCTAATTCTTCATCATACAAAGCTTTCACATTTTTTACAATAGCATCAAAGTTCTTGACCCTACCGAGGAGTAGGGCTTGATCTTCAAGACCAGTCAATTTAGTTATGTGAAAGGAAGGTTCTGGATCAATCTGGAGGTAGATATGGTGCAAGGTGTCTCCATTGAATAGAGACGAATACTCTTTGATAATTGTGGCATCGGGAAGACATGATTTTAGCTGTTTAAAACATTTTTTCAATATTTTTATTGTATTCTCAAGATTATATAATATGTTTTTTAATAACATGTTAATACTTAAAAAAGCATCTAAAGCAATATTATGTAACAAAACTAATTTTAATATTTATAAGTAAATTTATTCAATACTGGACTGTTGTAGTGCAGTGGCACAGTATCTGCTTTTAACCCTGACAGTGGTGGGTTTAATTCCCATTCAGGGGAATAATTTAGTTTCATTTGTTTTTGACAGACTTTGTTCTGGTAACAAGATTCTTTCACACATCATGCAATTTCTCAAAAATTGGATGGTGCATAGTGAACAAACAATTAACATAAGGTCCTCTCAGGCTAAATTAGTATATGTAGGAGACAGAGTGAAACCAAAAAAACTAATAGAAGATACATGATAAATGTGAAAGTTTAATCTTCTTGCTATAATTTTACAAAAGGAAAACAAAAGATCAATATCTAATTAATGTAACTCAAGTCTGAGAAGATATGAAGAAAAGAGGTCAAGTTATGGTATTGTTTAAAACAATGTCTCTTTTAATATTTTTTTCATAATATTATTCATCTTTTGGAATTAGAAACTTAATTGACATTTACGTATATTAAAAAATAGTTACAAACACTGTCTGGAAATTATAATAATATAAAAATTTCTAAGTCAATCAGTAAAGCTTAGTTATATTTTTGAATATCAAAACAGTAACATATTAACATATTATTGATAAAAAGCTTTCGTTTTCGTAGTTAAAAGCTTTGCAGACAATGTAAGCGATGTTCTATGGCTATTTTAACTTAAAGTTGCACCTATAAATAACTCACACACATTCACATATGTACAATATTTTAAAGAACAATGAATTAAATAATACGATTAATTACATGTAACGCATTATGTATTAATATTTTATGCCCAATTCTAGTACTCAGGGCACGGATGGTTGATCACTCACCCACGAAACAAGAGGTCCGTTCAAAAAGTCTTCTATCTCTGTAGCAGATGCGGCCATTCTAGTCAAGTGTTAAGATGAACCCACTTTATTTTTTTGGTGTCGCCTGCATAACATGGTATAGAAAAAATATTTGAAATAAAGACGAACTAAAAAGTTACTAAACATCGGCAATAAAATACTAAGACCCCTCGTAGTATATGTGCAAACACCGTAACACGATTTGACAATTTGATGATATATTGACAAGGGAGATGACATTAATGCAGTTATTGTGTTCTTTATTTTTGCTGCAATTACAAAATGAAAAATTTGAGTTACAAAATACTTACAATTAAGAAAAGTGAATCGAATATAAATGTAATATTACGTTTTTCATAAATAGTTATAAAATCGAATGAAAAATTAATTTGACAAAATGATACCGAACGGAATTATTTTCAAGTTTACCAACTTTTAAAATATATATATTTCATACACTTATTGACAGAAACACAGTCTGTGGTTCTTTGTTCAGTTCTGTGCAGCCCTTTGGGTATATGTGTTCTGTGGTTCTGTGTAGGCTTGTGTCGATCTGTCAATCTCCGTGATTGATATCGATCTCGATCAGTTGTGACAATGAACCGGTTCATATGATTCGTTCATTCGAAAGATTGGATTGATGTATTCAGGAAGCGACTCGCACTTTGCTTAGACTGACTTTTTTTATCAGCACCAGAGACACGTCCGTAGACATTTTTTCTTTATTATTATATCTATTTTTTCATCATATGTATTAATTACATTATTGTTTTTATATTAATTACATTATTTTTCACTTTATATTTAATGGGTCACTGTATTTGGTAAAAGTGATCAGGGCTTTTGGTCTTGATTTACTAATTTATAAACGCATTAATATTTTTTTTATCTATCATATTCGTTGTTTTATACTATGTAACTTTTGTACTTTAATATAGCGCCATCTATTGAATCCTTACCTATTTCCATACAGCAAACAGACATCGCCATCTGCTTAGAATCGTTTGAAGCTAATAGACTATCTAAATGACTGTTACAAGTTACTGTAATAATATTGCAATTATAAATTGGGATATCTTTCAAGTTAATTTAAACTGCTAAGAAGTAAGAAATATTAACTTTGAAACGTGCAGCAAAAATAGACACTAATTCTATTATATTTAAAATATATTTTATTCCTGTTTTCATACTGTCTCTGTCGCACTCGAATGACTCTTGCCTACATTGTCGCCAAACTGAAAACTTAATTATCATCTCGATTTTGTGGAGGTGGGCTTTAATGGCTGCAACACAGTTTCGAACTAAAGCAGCCATTATCGTACTAAACTATGATGTGTACTTTTACTAGTTCCAATAAAGAATTTTT
>DWLH01000647.1:0-17807 GCA_018249795.1 Heliconius telesiphe telesiphe
ACACAATTCTAATTTGCAATAAAGTTAAATAATAAATAATATTTAACACTATTATTCACAGTAAATTTATAAAAAAGTTAATTAATAAAATAAATAAAGTTAAATACTATTGACAAAATATTTTTTTAACACTTTTACTTTCACTTTCACTTTTTTTTTTACTTTTATTTTTACTTATATTGACATTTTGAACAAAATCTGTAACCAAATATATATAAAATTCTAACGTGTTTTATGTAAAAACATCATTGATTGCGACGTCATTGCCAGGAAAATTGTAAAAGATGTCGATGACGCTGTTTGAAGACTGATGAATGATTTTATTAGCTTTTAGAGTAGATGAATGGGTCTGTTTTCAGGCTGTCCTGAATCTTAGACATATTTCTAATAGGTTAACTCACGGATTGGTCGTGTGATTGATTTTTTATGTTTAAATCAGTTATGACAAAAAATTTACGTAGTACCTAAATTTTGTGCGTGAATTTTTCTCGGATTCTATTCTTTTGAATCTTCTTGCTATATCACTTCCATGGCATTCAGGTTCAGTGTAATGGAAATGTTATAATTCAAATTCAAAATATTCTTCTTCTATCATCTAATCTTCAGGGTGTGACTGTAAAATCGACTGGTTGCGGGTTCGATCCCCACTCGAAGAGATGAAATATTTACTTAAATGTATATTTCCATTTCTTCGCTCTGGTGTCGAGGCAAAACGCGGAGTTCTGCCACTCAACACGCAATGCCTCCAAAATTCGGCAGAAAGTGGGGAACGGAGTCTTAACATTAGGTTCCCTCTGCATACCCTGCTGTGTGCGGGATACAGCGTGAAGCTAATATCTAATGTTCATTTTAAAATTTTTACGTCGTGTTAACTAAAATCATTATGAAAACTTACACTGTTACATATAAAAAATAAAGATCTCGAATATTTGACGAAAAACTGTAATAGTTCAGCTAAATTATAAAAAATAATGAAATGCGACTTTAGCAACGGTTGTTCCGTATGTCACAGTACTTCAATTGCAATATTTGTAAATTCGATCTCTTCTCAGAGAAATAATTTCATTAAAATATATTTACATATTTTTTTTATTTCCCAACTCCGGTAATATATAGGGTGGCATTGATTTGCAACTCAACATAAGTTTCGAATTTGGGTTTAAAGGAACGAAAAAGTTCTTTGAGGCCATTCGTTGCGCAGGGGAACAAAGTGTGACTGTAAAATCGACTGGTTGTGGGTTTGATCCCCACTCGAAGAAATGTGATATTTTTTTATTTTATATTTTCATTTCTTCGCTGTGGTGTCGAGGCAAAGCCCGGACTTGGGTTCTGCCACTTAACACGCAATGCCTAAAGAATTCGGCGGAAAGTAGGAAACGGAGTGTCTTAACACTAGGTTCTCTCTGCTTATCCTGCTATGTGCGGGATACAGCGTGAAGCTGACTATTATTTCTTTTCTGTTTTTACTTGCTCCTTCTTTGTTTTTGCCTACTAGCTGCAATTTTATATGGCATTTATGGGTTACAAAACTTACGAAACCGAGGTTTGACACTATTATGAAATAAGATTATAATAAAATCGCCCGTAAACACTTTTCCACGTATTTGTAATATGTGATACAAGACTAAACGTACTGTGTAGAGTAGTAGGAGTAATAGTTGTCTTTGATGAAGGTTCGTTTGAAGTTTAACTTGTTGCTATGACCGTAAAACCCTAAAAACTTTTAGTAAATTTTATTATTATAAATGATAATAAATCAAGAATTCGGCGGAAAGTGGGGAACGGAGTGTCTTAACACTAGGTTCCCTCTGCCTACCCTGCTGTGTGCGATAATCGTAGAACGATGTCACTTGTTACATTTAGTGCAAAAGCTAAATATTAATGGTAGGTAATTATAACAATTTAAGCTTTAATATTATTTATCAGCTTCAAGCTGTATCCCGCGTTCAGCAGGGTAAGCATAAAGAGGCTAGTTTTAAGATACAAAAAGAAATGACAATACTAAATATTTCATTTCCTCGAGTGGGAATCGAACCCACAACGATTCGCCTCATTGACTTTTTAATAATTTACTTAAGAAGAAGAAGAAAAGGGAATAAATAATATTAAACAATGAGTTAGGAATAACCGATGCTACATACATATGTTAATACGAAATAATTTCTCATTATGAGTACCGCGATATAGCACCAGCACGATTGCGCACGCGCAGTGCTCTATTGGCCGAGTGCAGAGCTTCCGCGTCGCGCCACGCAACGGTTGCGCAACCGACCACACCAACCACCTCACCTGGTAGACAAGACCATGAAGCATATACATTACTGTATTAAAAAAAAATCAGCTTCACACCGTTAGATACCGTAAGACATCGTTTCCCACTTTCCGCCGAATTCTGGAGACATTGCGTGTTGAGTTGTGGAACTTAACGCCACGCTTTGCCTCGACACCAGAGCAAAGAAATAAAATTTTATAATTTGAAATAAAAAGTTATAACAATATTTACATTACTGTACAATCACGACGCAATGGATCGTGTACAAGTTTATTTAATAGATTACTAACGTTTATTTAGCAGTGGAGCACGGGCTGGGGCAAAACGGGTTTTACGGGATTCGTACGCCATCCCTAGGCTCTTGCGTAAATATAAATTGTTTTCCTGTTCTGGTACTTGGTGGAAGTTGGTTTTATATTTTGCAAATATTGTAGCAACATTTCTACATTTCTTCAAAATATAAATGTAAATAAATATTCTGTTTCCTAGAGTGGGGATCGAACCCACAAACAGTCGATATAACAGTCACAGTTTGTGCCCCTGCGCCACGACTGCGAATCATTATAATATATAGTAAATGTTGTTAAAAGAGTAAATAGCAATTATTATAAAGCAGTAAACATTGTTGGAATGTTTTTATTACTTAACATTAAACCTACTTAGAGTTTTACTTTTTAGTTAAAGTTTAAACGAACCTTCATCAAAGACAACACTATTTTAGTGCGAAACTCTATACTGGACTTTAATATTTATTATTTCTTCTTTTAAATAGAATTCATAGTTATATATATTTAAGGTCTAAATACGTATTGTCGCCCATATAGCGTTTAATCTCGTGAGAACGCTACATACATGAAACTAAAAGCTTTGAAATTTAATGACCGCATGAAACGGTCACCTAATGTAAATAACTGGCTGTAGTGATATTATGCTATAATTTTCATACTCGAGCAAACGCTTGCATATTATTGTTTGGATGTTTCGGAATAACCAAATACAAACCTACACTTATCGCGTTTAGCCAAATATAATGACTACATTATTTCATTTTCATTCCCGACTGCTAAGGAAGGGTTATGTTTTTCGCGCGTATCTTGTATGTATGTAATATTCTTTATTACCTCATATCTCCAGAACCGCTGAACGGATTTACTTAATTGAGGTGTCGTTAGATTCGTATTAGCAGCCCAAGTGTTCTTAGATAGGTGACGTTAAAAAAAAACAATCACGATGGCTGTGGGACGCCATTCTACTTAGTGAAAAAAAATTTTTTTGCTTCGAATACCACAATATGGGTATCAAATTCCAGAGCTCAATACGAGGATTTCAAAAAGGTATATCATGATTATCATTACCATAATGAATTCTGACAAAAAAGTGAATAAAAAAATATTTGTAAAAACAAAAACCCCGACTGCATCAAACTAAAAAGAAAATAAACAATCCCAATAGTTTATTAGGATAAGGTATATCATGATTATCATTACCATAATAAATTCTAACAAAAAAGTGAAAAATAAAAAAATATTTGTAAAAACAAAAACCCCGACTGCTTAAAACTAAAAAGAAAATAAAAAAATATTTGTAATATCAGTCGGGACCTATAAGTAATTCTTCAATCAATAAAATCTTTACCAGGAACCCCGCATAATTTAAAGAGGTCCCGACTGTGAATCCTAATAAACTATTGGGCTTGTTTATTTTCTTTTTAGTTTTATGCAGTCGGGGTTTTTGTTTTTACAAATATTTTTTTATTACATTTTATTTACATTATTAGACTTTATATTTTGTACCTTCATGCTGTATATCGCATATGGCAGGAGAGCGCAGAAGGAACCTAGTATTAAGAGACTCCGATTTCCATTTTCTGCCGGTTCCTCGGTTTCTAGTGGAACTCAACGCTGCACTTTGTCTTCTTATCAGAGCTAGCAATTCATTCCCACGATTGAGAATCGAATTGTCATAAACGTATATGTATTTTTTTATGTGTGTATAGTTGTTTACATGCATTAGAATAAAAAAGTAGATACGAATTATTTAGCTACTAGCAAAATTGTTAAAAATCCCCGACCAAAAAACCATCTTGCGATAAAGCTTGTAACTCTTAAATTACTGAACCGATTTTTTTAAAACATAGCTAAGAACATTGCGTTGGAGTGCGGTTTTCTTAATCCTTTCGGTTTTCGATTAAACCTTTCAGTTTCCGATTAAAAAAAACCGCACTCCAACCGATTCATTAATTCAGCAGCTACGGTGCCACAGACAGACACGTTAAATTGGCACCCCACTTTTTGCGTCGGGGGTTAAAAAGATTTAATTTTAATACATAATATTTCATTATAAATCTTAATTAAATTCAACATTTATCATATTTATAAAAAAACGTACTCACCATTAGTATCCCATAGTATTCCATCATATTTATATTTCTACTGTCGCATACAATATTTCGAATACCTAATCAACTAGGAATTGGTAATATTTTGAAGCGGAATTCCGTAATTGCAATGTTGTTGTCTAATGTTGAATAACTGAAGGTCGTAATGTTAACTTTCTGCGTGCTATATGTGCACATAATACACCGAATGAGTAATGGCTCGTGAGTAATTGTTTAATGATATGTAAAAGTATGAATTCTTTTTGTAAAAGTATTATTTCTTTTACTGTTTCTTTGACATTGCGTAATCTTAATATTAAATGAATAAAGAAAATTCACTGTATTGTATGTTTTTTTTTCTATCTATTTTGTCCAAATTTTAGTAACTATAAAATAACTTGTTCAATCCATATATTTTAAACAATGTAAATATTATCAAATTTTATGACACAATAAAATAATAATCATTACAAAAAGAAAACAATATTAAATTTATTTTTTACTTTAAAATGTTAATTTAATTTAATATCTAGATTTAATACTTATTATAAATTTATTTATTTGCATTTTGATACACCACCACAAGTCCACCGCTTTTAAAAGGTCGAATAAATTACACAAGCAATTATAATTTACCCCATCATTTCAGATTTCCGTATTATATCCTTATTAGGTAACTCAAGAGGAATTTAAGAGGTTATTATGAAATATAGTGTTGACCAACCGTATAGTATACTTACTGTTTAATTTATTTTTATTACATTACATAAGTTTGTATTTTTTAATGCTTAAAATTTAAATGTCTTACTTATTATCAATTGTAAAATTCTCCGTATTTATATTGTAATATCTTGAGGCCGGTCGTAGTGTACACCTGGTACAAGCGTGTAACTGCAAACGCGACAGGTTGTAGGTTCGATTCCCACTCGAGGAAATGATTATTTTCATTCCATCGCTCTGGTGTCGAGGCAAAACGTAGCGTTGAATTCCGCCATTCAACACGCAATGCCTCCAGAATTCGGCGGAAAATGGAGAGCGGATTATCTTAACTTTAACTTTTTAACTTTCCTTCCTACCCTGCTACATGAGGGTACAGCGTGAAGATGAAAAAAAAATCTTTATAACTTCTATATGCTCTTGTCTATGTTTACTTATTGCTAAATTATACAATTGCTAAATTTTCCGTATTTCTTTTATGTTATCGTAAATAGCTTGAAACGGACGTGATTATATTAAGCCATCCTTATTAAATGTAAATAATCAAAGAACCATACCATCAATATGTTTAAATATATATATATATATATATATATATATATATATATATATATATATATATATATATATATATATATATATATATATATATATATATATATATTTAAACATACTTTTTGAGAACTCAATGTACTAATACAAAATACATTAAAAAAAAATAAACGACATTTTACATTCACGGCCATGACAAATTCTTTGCTAACATAAGTAAAAAAAAAAAAACTGTAACAACACATTTGACAGACAATAAGCAAAGGTCACAGCAGTCCTCATCCTCATTATCTTCCAAGCAGATGAACTTATTTCGCCGTCGTCAGTTTGCGCAACCCCTAGTTTCTACGTACTTGACCCTAATGATCGTACAAACGGGTCCTTTCTGCGTTGGTAATGGAAGCTTAAATATAATACGACCAGTTGTGTGGCGTTTTATAGATCCAGTCTGTATAGTGCCTTCAAACATTCTAGATTATTCGCTTTTTATGTTTTGGATTGAGTGTTTTTGATGTTGAGGTTGTATTGAGATAGTTGTTTTTGAATTTGGAATGTGCTTTTGTCTCGCTTTATTAATAATTGAGGTGATAACTATCACAATTTTTTTACATTTTTAAAGTGTTATTCCACACTTAGGAAAGAGAAAGACAGGAGGCGCGGGTTCGAGTCCCACTACGTTCAATTTTTTATACGTTTTCTAAATAAGTATTTTTCTTTTCTAAGTGTGCAATAACACTTTAAAAATGTTAAAAATATTTAATAAATAGCATTATCTCTTGCCAGACGATAATTTTTAGTAATTATAAAAATTTCGAAGTAGCTTGATGTGAACGTATAGCTTAGTGGGCAGAGCGCCTGGTCGGTTTCCAGGAGGCCAAGTTTGAGTCCCGCTACGTTAATTTTTTTGTACTTTTTCTAAATAAGTATTGATGTGATAGTTACTCAAAGCTTACTAATATAATAAATAAAATAAACAAAATCTAAGTCTCAACATGGTCAATTTGCGTTCTTATATCGTAATATGGCAAATTTTATCGCATTCAGATTCAGAAAATTGACTACTAGAAGAGTGTTTGACGTAATACGTATTTTTTAAAATATTTTAGAATAAAAACAACATACATATTTGTGTTTCTGTTGTAGGTTATTATTTTTACTTCCCCACTACACTAAACTAAATATATTTCCTTTAAGACCTACTTTCCTATATTAAGTTAAAGTCAAATAATTTATTACTATCTGAACGACTGTCATAATAACAATACTTTAAAAAAAAAACAACATATTTAACAACACTTTAACATAAACATCTAACACAGGTACAGATACGAAAAAGGGTAAACAAAATAAACACACAAAATAAAGTCGTCATATAATTTTATTTTTATATAAAAAAAAATCAAATACACGCATCCATACATCACCTCACTATATATAAATACAATAATCTTGCATACGCAAATATTCAGAAAATAGCATTGGCTAATAAACCACGTTTAGCTAGCATTTAAAATCTACTTAAGATTCCATTTAACGTAAACATTTTTATAATACACGCGATACGGGGGTAAGTATTCCATTCGTTATTATTATAATTTTTTTATCTAATTGGTTTTTTTTTTTTAATAATTTCAATTTAAACTCTCAACATATATTACACATTATAGATTTTTGCTATAATTTCGAATATTCGGCAATCACATGAAGCAATTACAGCTATTTATAAGTACAAGAAAAACCTTAACGCGAAGGAGCTGGCACGACGAAGTTCTAAATGTGTTATTATAATAATAATAAAAAAATAATAATTAAGTTTAACACCTAAATACATTTCTGCGTACATGAAAATATGTACGCGACACAAAAATACAATATACACAATAAATAAGTTGATGGAATGTTATAATGGTTCCCTTCCGACAGCGGGACGATCAGTTAGATATACGATAAAAAAATAATGCTAATTTCGACAATGTTAAATTATAGCAAAAATACTTGTTTAATATATATATATATATATATATACGTAGGCCACGAATAGCGGTGTTGTTTGCTTGCGCCGCCATTGCACGAGTCCGACCGGCGTCGCTATCACTAAAAGTACCATGGTGTTCATACATACCTGAAAAGAAATAAAAATATATATAAGGATAAAATTAATATGGGTTTTCACGCTGTGTAAGGTAGCAGGATAAGCCGAGAGAGGCTAGTGTTAAAACACTCGGCTCCCCAATTTAATAAGTTATCCTCTCCACTATTAAAAATTAAAAGTATAGGCTTTAATATTAATAAACCTACAAATGACTTCATTTGTCAAGAATTTGTTTACTTAATTAATAAGGTATATTTCAAATTATTGAAAGCATATATAAGGCGAAAAGGTGAAAAAAATATTTCTTTTCTTTATTTCTTCTTTTAATTTGAGGCCCTCGTGGTGCAAGGGCACAAAGTGTGACTGTAAACGAGAACTTGTGGGTTCGATTCCCACTCGAAGAAATGAAATATTTTATATGTTTATTTCTTCCCTCTGGTTTCGAGGCAAAGCGCGGCGTTGAGTTCCGTCACTCAACACGCAATGCCTCCACAATTCGACGGAAAATGGAGAACAAAGTGTCTTAACACTAAGTTCCCTAGTGTACAGCGTGAATCTATAAACAAATTGAAAGCATTAGACTCTAACGCAATAAAACGATGTAATATATAGGCATGTGTGTGTGTTACTGTTTCATTACGTATAATTAGAACAATGAACGCTTTGCGTGCATATAATTATATATTACGAATATAAAGTTAAAAACGAAACTGTGTTAGTTATTCTGTACATAACATTTATCAACTTATATCATTCTCTGTACACAATTCTTAATAAATTGATACTAATTTTGAAGAATTTTATGTTTTTTTTTTCAGATATTTTAGTTTTAGTTTATTTTAGTAAGATCTTCAAGTATCTTAGTATATAACAGAACGAAATATAGTTTAAGTAAATAGACCGTGGTTAATTATAAGTATATTTTTTTACAAATAGAAAATCTTTAGGTGTATTTGTTTAAAAAGATTTAAAATTTTTGAAAAACATAAAAAGAACTCAACAGATGGCCGCGCGACGGCCTTTTAATGTTTATAAATCACGTCAATCCGGCTTCAGGTTAAATCACTAAAAAATCGCAAAATGTTGGTATAATTCGTCCTAAATATACACGAAAATAAGGTAAAATGAAACACTAAAATGTACTACTATTGACTTTTTAAAAATAATTACGTAACATTTAAACATTTGTAATTATTATATATATTCTACTAATAATAATAATAAATATACTTTATTGCACATTTAAAAAAAACAAAACAACTTACAAACTTAAAAAATAATAATAAAAAAAATACAACAAGGCGACCTTATCGCTTAAAGCGATCTCTTCCAGGCAACCTTTGGATTGATTCTACTATATAGCCTAAAGTTATCGCATGGATCTCATACCTCAATCTTGTTAATTGCTTTAATAGTATTGTTTTTATCTTCAAAACCAATTATTATAATTAATAATAAGTATTTTTATTCAAAACTAGCAAGTTCTTTATAATGGCATAACTTTTTTATTTATGAACCAATACAACATTGGCAACTCTATTTGATCGGTAAAGCCGGTTTTGAGATTTGCACGAACAAACGCTAAAATAATTGTTTTGGCTTCTATTAAATTAACAAATGCCCCTAATAATAATAGATTTCCTTATATATCTTCCATGTACACACATCGATTGATGATTTAATGTTACAATGTTATTATACTTATAGATGTTTACAAACCAATGCTAGGTTAACTCACGTACTCATAGGTGAGACTTAATGTGAGGGTTTCGAACCCACAATCATAGCGTGCAGTTGAGCAAATCCGGATTGCACCACAACGGTGAAAAAAATAATCACATATATTCGACCTGTTTCACGTCGATGACCGTACAGTTGAGCAATTATGACGCCATCATTATTTCTATATAGATAATTGTTCGTAGTGCGTGAGAAATTGTGAAATTAATAAACGCATAAAAAACTTTTATAAGCTATTATATTGTAGTTATATTTTCAATTTAGTTTTAAAAGGTATAACCGTTGTGTATGATATATACAATTACAAGAGCTAGAGGCCTATAATGAACGATTAATTATATTTAATATGCAACCCGATACCGACATGATGGAAATGATGGCAGCTATCAAAAATAGCTAAGCTTTTTTTTTTATAATACAAATTATAGTTATTACTATTGAACTTTTAGTTAATTGAAAGAAGAAGCATTTTTTAAATATTTTTTTAGAATTCGTTAGTTTTAGAAGACATAGAGTAACATCATATTCCGCTACAATGCGGTCGGATACAACGTGAAGCTATTTTTTTATTATTTTCAGAAAACCTAACTTCTTGGCAGACACGACTTGTAGACCGTACTAAACCTAAAGAGCATTGTTTTTAAAAGTTGAAAATAAAAAGCGTAGTGATGTATTACAAGATGTACTCTGTGTACCAAACATAATGCGAGAAATCCATAAGAATAATATGCCTTTTGAAACTTTTCAATAAAAATTCTAAAGAATAATAACCATTTCAAAGCGTTAATAAAAATAGAATATATATCGTACATAAATAATAAATTTAATTGATCTGAAGTTCTGTCCGTTTAGATGCCAAGCAACAAACAAATGACGTCATACATATTCATGCTTTTTTTTTTACCCCCTCCCCTGTTTTGGTTACAGCCTTCTTGATGCTTATATGCTAATGCTTCTTTGCAATATTTACGTCTAGAAATAATTAAACTAAATCAACAGTTCCAAAATAGAGTGTGTATATAAAATATTTTGAGATGACCCCTCCCCGTTAACGTGTGATTCATGAATATCGCCTTAAGCGTTAGGCCGGATCCACACTACAGTGCCGGATCTCCTTATTAAAATATTCTTATATGAAAAACAATGAGAGTTTATACTATCGGCATGATAAAATCAGGTTCCAGTCCAATCTCGCATATAATATTTTATCGGCGCTGTGGCACGAAGTGTGACTGTGAAAGCGCGTTTATTGCCGCTCTGGTGTCGTATACTGACCGCGCTAGTGCGCGTGCGCGTGCGCGTCGCTGTAGAGCGTGGTGGCGATGTAGGTGGTGGGCACGAACCCCTCCTCGCGCGTGTGCTGGCGCCGCACGCGCGTCCAGCCGTCGCCCGCGTCCGTCTCCAGCACCAGCAGCCGCTCGCCGCACTCCATCTGCATCGTGGAGCCCGTGCCGTTCGCTGCTCAGTCAACACATATATTCATCTTTTAATTTATTATAACAATTACATTACGTAAATAAATTTACAAATAATTAAACGTAAGTAAATTAAAAACAGCGTGATGTTAAAAATAAAATAACTTTGCTTCTTAGCGTCACGCTGTATCCCATATACAGCAGGATGGCAGAGGGCCTGTGTGGGGTTCTCTTAGAACCCCACTTTCATGCTGTAAGCAAGTAAATGAAAATGTTTTATTCTTCAAATGCAAAATCTGAACCACAATGGCCGTATGAATAATAATTCGTTTTATATATAATTATACCACTAATATAATGTTAGATTTTTTTTGTTTACTTTTTGATGCAGATATTTATATTTATTTTATAAACGTTAACTTAGTTGAGTCCAAATTTTCCAAGCAAGACAAACAAAAACAACAACAAACCTTCAAAAGCATAAAGCGCTTTACAATAGCCGAGCGGCTGCAAATCGGCTTCATAATAGTAGTCGAAGTCGGACTCGTGGTCGTCATGGTCGTCGTGGTCGTCGTGGTCGCCGTTGGCGTGGTCGGCGTGCGCGGCCGCCAGCTCGCCGCCCAGGCCGGACTCGGGGGAGCCCCCGGTGCGGGCGGCCGCGGGCGTCGCGCCGGCGGGGCCCGTGCCCGTGCCCGTGCTCACCGACGACTCGGACGCGGAGCGCGATAACGACTCGCTGTTTGATCCGATGCTAAAAACAATATTTTATTAATTAATATGAGGTAGTCGTAGTGATACAAGCGTGTGACTGTAAACACCACACGCTAGTTATGGATTTGATTCCCACTCGAAGAAATGAATCATTAAAAACAATCATTTTCTCGCTCTGATAAATCGGACAAAGCGCATCGTCGATTTTCGCCAGCCAACACACAACGCCTCGAGAATTCAGTGGAAAGTGGGAAACAGAAGTATCTTAATAGGAAGCGTCGCAACACTAGGTTCCCACTGCCTATCCAGCTATATACCGTATGGAACTGAAAAAATAAAAATGATGTACCTTTGATGTGATGTAAAAATGTGTTGTGTGTGAGGCCAATCGTGGCGCAGGGGCACAAAGTGTGACTGCAAAATCGACTGGTTGTGGGTTCGATCCCCACTCGAGGACATGAGATATTTATTTAAATGTATATTTTCATTTCTTCGCTCTGGTGTCGAGGCAAACGCGTTGAGTTCCGCCACTCAACATGCAATGCCTCCCGAACTCGGCGGAAAAGTGGGGAACGGAGTGTCTTAACACTAGGTTCCCTCTGCCTTCCCTGCTGTGTGCGGGACGCAGCGTGAAGCTGATATAATTGATATCTTGTAATTATAATTTGTACCTTGTGGCTTGTGTGGGCGCGGAACCATTGGTCCTGACGGTGGGGTGGAGGGGGGGAGCGCACACTTGATTGTTTGCCTCTGCTAGAAGCTCTTCATACTTGCGTAGTTGCGCTCTCAACTTTTTCAATTTATCACAACATTCATTTAACTGACCTATAACAAAAGAAACCGTTAAATATATCATACATTTTTACATTTCGTGATAATTAAACTAATAAAGATAATCTTTATAAATAGTATATTTCATAAAGTATAGTTTCATAATAAATTAACAAATTAACAAAGATATTAAAGAAACGCTAGTACTATATGAATATTTCACAAGTTATCAAATTATTAATGTTATTAAGAAAAAAAAACAATCTAAGGAAAACAAAAAAGAAGAAACGCTGACACAATCAAACCTTCTACAGTCATTGGATCTCCTAGTGTGGGGTTTGTTTCGTATACACCTTTCATTTTCATCAATCCTTCCATCGCGGCTTGCTCTTGAAAAACCTAAAACGATGTATAGCATCAATAATATAACTTTACCAACTATATCTTTATTATTTAAAGGAAAAATCTTATTTTTACTTAGCTCTGCCTATCAAATATTTAGTAGGCAGACTAAAGTCTCCCTGTAATTCTTATCTAGTTTATTCCCCCGAGCGGTAATCGAATCCACAACCCCCTTATGTCTTTACAGTAAGATAAGATAAGATGTTCCACTGCGCCTGCGCCGATTCATATACGTATATCACAGTAACTACCTGCTTGGTTAATTCTTGAACTTTCGCTTGCAGTTTCTTTTTCTTCTGATTAGGTGGCAAATCTGAATAATCCTCCTTTCCGTCCGTCGACATGTTGTTCTGTAATTTTGTAATATCTTGTAGGTATACATATTTATAATAATTTAAAATGTAAATACGTTTTTTTTAAAGCACACATAAAAATATTATACATTTTATATTATATTATTTTTTATTTAAAAATATTTTTCACAATTATATTAGAATTCGTTTTACATTTAAAAAATCAACATAAAATACATTATAATTATAAACTAAGCTCGCAAAGCACAAAGTTGATAAATAAAGTTAATAGTTAAAAAGGTAGTTAGTAGTAGTTAAGGATAATGAAATAATTTATATACATGGAAGTCAGTAATATAAGTGTATTATATAAAAATGAATCGATTCTTACGCACCGTATTAATATATTATTGAAATTCGTCCTATAGAACACGAAAACAATCCTAAACATTAAAAGTGCTGAACCAACATAATAATAGTGCTAATAGTCTAATAGTGCTTTCAAATACCTATACTTTTATGTAAATAATATTTTTAAAAAAGGTTTCCCCTTCTTCCATCAACATCCTTAACCACAATAAAGAATACATTTCGTACAGACAGTATGAATTGGTATTACCCTAAATCGTTACAAAATTTTGAAAAACATAAACATTTCAAAAATGTTTGTCTTCAAGTCGCAGTGTATTCACATTTTTTTTAGTTTTCTAAAATATATTTTTTTTATTAAATATCTGAAACATTTATTCTGAAATGTTAAAAATAACTAAATTAATTGATAATAACATTAACATCGCAATGACACACATGTGGACAGTAACCGTGAACAATAAACGAGAGGTGAGCTGTGTGTGCAGACATTTTTCCTTGTTAATTGAATTGATAATGAAAACAAGACTTATTCATAAATGAAACTACTTGTAATAATATAATATAATTTTGTTGTGAAATAAAAAAAAAAATACAATCATATTAAAGTGAAGAATAAAAAAAATATTAAAGTTATAAATAAGTTTCGTGTTTCTTTAATAGGATTTTATTCCATATTTTATTTAACGTATAAAAATTTGAATGTGGCGGGATTTGAACCCGCGCCTCTTAGCACAAACTAAACTCGTGTGGCTCATTAAATACATTGAATAAATTTACTTACATTTTATTTTTCAAATTTTAATGAAAATTATCTCTACCGCATATATAAAAAAAAAGTAGTTTCATTTACAAAACATTATACACTCATATATTATATACAAAATGTAATGTTTATGCATCAAAAGAACGCATCTAGTGGACCCGAATACCGACATCAACAATACCACACACCGACACACAAACTGACCTTGAAGGAGTTGCACGCCTCAACGATCTTCTGTTGCCAAAGCATTAGACGGCACAACGAGACGGAAGCAAAAAAATATATATATTAAATAAAGAAAAACAGTCAAATAATAAAATGGAAAACGCCAAAGATGGAAAATTAAAATTATGAAACGATACAGAAATAAGGAAAAAATGTGCTTTATGTGATTTGAGAACATTATAAATTTATCGTGGATGTGTACTTATTCATTGTATTTTCTCTTAAGTTGACGTTTTTAGTATTGGAATATTCTTTCTTTCGGAAGCTGTTTAAGCGTATCTATAGAATTTTTTGACTATTAGGCACCACCTTCGGGTTGTGGGTTCAATGCCTGTTCGGAGAGATAACAGTTATTACAAACACTGATGTTATTATAGGTTTAAGGAAAAATACCGCATTGTGTTTCGCATGTACATATATGTTATTTATAATAATGAATTCTAGATTTTTCTTAGTATTAAAAAAGTCTTAAAATGATTATTTTATTATACATGACATTTAGATAGACAACAAAAAAAAACAAATCACAACAAAAAACTTCAAACAACTTTAATATTTTTAAATATATTATTATGAACAAGCACAAAATCCACACTTGAAAAAAAAAACCAATGTACATTATTCATTAATGAGAATTAATGACATATTCTTTTTAAAAGAATTGCTTTTAAATGAAAAATTGTTTGTGAAAGGAAATAAGCCATATCATGCATACAACTTACATCCACACTAACTTACTTTTGTCCGAGACGCCGCCGCATTATATGAACGAATGAACCCAAGTTAGGTAGGGATCGGGGTAACAGATAAAAAAAATATTAGTATTCAAATAATAATCATACACAAATAAAATTAAAAATAAAACTTAAATATAATAAATAATCATCTAAATAACCAAAATGTTCCCGCATGCATAATTATGTCTAGCTTAAGCTTATGACAGCCCCATTAGCCTTTATGAAAAAAAATTGTAAGACACATCCAACAAACATACCTACATACCAACAATTCTAACATTCGAATTCTTAAATATAAAATGGTATATTTTAAAAGCTCAATGTGTAAGGTTGTATTTTTATTAATGAATGGTTTTTTTTTTAACTTTTTCACATTTAGCTTATGAAAAATTCGGAGATATTACTATTACAAATCCATTAAATTTTGAAAATCGCTAAAATAACCATACAAACCATAGATTGCTTACACAAATATCTTTAAAGTACTATTTCTTTATTTATATTTAAGTATTAAATACTCAGTATATATAATTGAATATTAAATATAAATATATAGAGGCCAGTCGTGGCGCAGCGGCACGAAGTGTGACTGTAAAAACGACTGGTTGTGGGTTCGATCCCCACTCGAGGAGATGAAATATTTACTTAAATTTATATTTCCATTTATTCGCTCTGGTGTCGAGACTAAGCGCGGCGTAGTGTCACTCAACACGCAATACCTCCAGAATTCGGCAGAAAGTGGGGAACAGAGTGTCTTAACACTAAGTTTCTTCTATCTTCAGCGTGTAGCTGACAGATTATTATATAAATATATTTTTGAAATTAAAAAATATAATAATATCCAATTTTCCGTTCATTTAAATTTTACTCAATACATAATTTATGAAAAGAAACCCAATTGCCAAAATGACCTAATTTTTACTAATATTACCATCCCTAATTGCGTTATAATAGCCTAAAGTATGACAAAGTTAAATTGTTTATTTATCTACTTAATAGAATTCCTCGTTTTGTATATTTACGACTTTTAGTTTGATGTTCAATAACAAATTAATAATTAGATTATTCGATTTCCCAAGTAAATCTTCATTTTAATCTTTATTTTTTCATATTTCTAGAATATTTAATGTGTTGCACATTCAGAACAAGTGATTTAACTTAAAAATCTTTGATTGTTTGAAAGTGTTTGGTCATACACGAATCAGTGCTGATACCTTCCTCAAGTATGATGACTCGATGACAGTGTACAAGGCAGAAGAGAATATACAGAGATCATAGCATCCGACATCTCTCGCTACCACACCAGAGATAAAAATGGTGAGGCTAAACATTTCTAAGTAAATCAGCACTTAGGCTAGGTGAGTATTATCTGAGTGCCTGCTCTCACCTTATTGGAGCTGAATATGGAGAGCAGGCCGCCCCGCTTCTTGACGCGGTTGCCGGAGACGGTGCCGCGCGCCGCCGTGAGGTGGTTGTGCGCGTGGTGCGGCGCCGCGTCCGGCGCGTCCGCGCCCGTCGCCGCCTCGTAGCGGAAGTCCTCGGGCGGCACGAACCCCGACTTGTACCTCTCTATTACTAGGAGTGTGTCCTGGGAAATATACGTCACATGTGATATATTTACACTTTAAACTCTTTACGTACGCATTCCATGCCGTAAATACTTAAAAAAATAAACGAATAGATAGTTGAAAATATAACGACGACTACATTTTTTACCGTATAGTGTGAGAGGGAGTTTAACCCTATCATCGTCATATCAAAAATCAACAATTATTGCGCGTAAGTGCCCCATTACAACCCTTCGTGAGATGTATTGCCCCTTAACCTCTTCAATTACGTTGTTTTACAAAGGTTGGAGTTAAAGTTCCCACTTTATAGTCAACTGTAGTGGTTAAAAATAGTAGTAAAATTATATTGCTATAAAATATTTAATGATCAAAGTAAATTATTTTAATTTAATGAGATTATACTAAAGGTTCTGATTGAAACGTGTTCGAACAATAGTTACAGGTTCGTGTCCCACACAAGAGAATGTCTAACAAAAATGTCATTTCCTGTTTATATTGGAAGATTTTTATTAGTACAAACAAATGTTACAAAATAATTTATCATAACTGATTATAAAATAACTTCAAGCACTTAAATAAACCACTGTTAATATATATATATATATATATATATATTCGATTCCCCCGAGTGGGAATCGAATCCATAACTAATAAGAAATACATTAAGTTCTCACCTCTTTTTCATTAATACTCTTTGCTGCTTGTTCCATTCCGTTAAGGCACTGCGTGATTATTGGGAACACCTTTCTCTCGACATCTACTGAACTTAGCATAAAGTTCTTTACATTTTTTATTCTTTT
>DWLH01000648.1:0-17805 GCA_018249795.1 Heliconius telesiphe telesiphe
AATTTTCTAAGCATTTCGTGTTGAGTAGTGGAATCCAACGCCCCGCTCTGCCTCGGCATCGCAGCGAAGATAATATATGAAATTAATAAAAATATTAAATACTATATAATTTCCTCGAGGAGGAATCAAACCCACAACCAGTCGCGTTTATAGTCACACCTTGTGCTCATGCACCACGACTGGCCTTTTAATGTACAGTATATTATGAATAACATAATTACAGACGGCGGATAGCGGGCACGGCCTCTGGTGCAATAAACATAACATATGTTTCTCGTGGAACATTAGGAATACAGCCTGCGAAATATTTTACGAATGTTTTAATTAAATCTAATTTAGTCACAAGTGTAAAACAAGAATTCCTGGCAGCCGTGGGCTGCGTATATCTCATACCTTGTACTTCAAATCTGAGTGTTTCTGGTTTTGTTATAAAAAAAAAAAAAGCAGCCCGATTCGGGATTCCGGATGTTACCCTTGATTGATCGTCGACTCTTTGCAAGCTATCACAAAAGCGCCTTTCTTTAACCTTTAACCTTTCTCCTTGGTTTGCTTGCCAAACAGGTACCAACACAATTTTTTTGCTCGTATAAAGGAACTTTTACTGGTGCTCCGTCCCATATGGTATTTTAAAGAAATGAAGACGGGATGGAATGCAAGATCAGCGTAAATGGCAATATATAATAAGAACAAGTAAATGAAGTGGTACATTCGGAAAGTACATTTAGTAAAGATGGAAGATACGAAATGAATGTGAAAATGGGTATGACTGCTGGTGACAGGGTTAACTATGCCTTAGCCGCATAGATGGCGACACATCAGCACAGCTAAACGTTCCGCCGTATACAATGCTGTGTTGTTACCGACGCTCTTATAAAGCAGAAGAAGAGTAAAAGAAAGACGAATGCTGTGGAGATGTAATATATTTGTAGGATATATTACATTCGTACTTTAGCTGATCAAACCCGCAATGAAGTGATATCCAGAATAGTGGATACCAGTGAGGATTTCACGGTCAGAAAGGAAAAAAAAACGAACATATTCAGGTGGATTGGGCACTTCAAAAAAATGAGATGAAAGAATGGTAAAACAGATTTATGAAGGAAAAATGGGCGGTAATGTATGTATGTATGGGATGGTATGGTATGGGAGAGACCTCTGTTGACCACAATATCAATGATACTGGAGGATGGTTACATAAAAAGAATGAGACCCCTAAAGTACATGTACGAAGAGGTTGTTGATAGTGGACGAAGCGAAATAGGTATGTAGAGATCGTAGAATTTGTCGCTTCTTTCTCTCTGGTATCAAACTTTGAATAATCCCCGCGAGGGATACAGAGTGAATCTAGAAAAAAATATTTTTAAATAATAGGAAGATAGGCAAGTACAGAATAATAGGTAGGCAATTTAATTTAAAAACCTACTAAATGCTTAAACTTATATAGAAATATTTCAAGAACTAGCTAATCTCACATAAAATTCAACGAAGAGCTTCGCAATTACTTCAACAAAGTGGATACTACTTTAGTATATTGATAAAGAGATTTCCTCCAAATAAATAATACTTCGTGGCACACATGTGGATAATGCGTGTGTACGGAAGAAGAATTATTAGATAAGCGATCCACGGAAAATCTTTAGATAACACAACTAAACATTACATTCTTATAAAGATAGCGTCCAGTATTATTTCAATGCTATGCTGTGCGATATTATACTTAAACTATTTGACGTACTTATTTTACATTCATAAGGCTGCCGTGGAGCATCGGCACAACATCTAACTAAGGATTCGATTGCCACTCGGAATAAAATATTTAAGGAAGAAAAATAGGCGTTGCGTTCCGCCACTTAACACGTAATGCGGCGGTAAATAGGAAACAGAAGTGTCTTAATAAGAAATAGAGTGTCTTAACACTAGGTTCCCGGATTCCCTCTGTCTGCCCTTCTATTGGGGGGATGCAGCGTGAAGCTAAAAACATATGATAATTTCTTATGATTATTTATTATAATATTATATATATTTTTTTCAGTGGCAAACAAACTTCCTGATTAAATCTAAGTTCTATTTTATTATTATATATATTTTCTCGGACCATCCGGCTAGGATGCAAGCTATTGGATGGATGAAAGCTATTTCCGTCGCCGCAGTGTAATAATAAAACATAACTTCCTTCACTACCGTATTGTATTTGCGTTTAATAAATAAATGCTATTTATATTTTTACTTACTATAGTTCTGTTAAGTATGATATATTCATTAACCTTTTTTTTATATTTCAATCGGCATTATTAAGACCATTGTGACTGTAAATCAAACAACACCAGCATATGACTGTAATCGCGACAGATCGTAGGTTCAATTTTCATTCGAGGAAATGAAAGTTTAATATTGTCATTTCTTCGCTCTGGCATAAGAGATAAAGTGCGGCGTTGAGTCCCGCCATTCAAGACGCGATGCCTCTAGGAATCGGCGTAAAGTTGGATTGTCTTAATACTAGTGGCTCCCTTTGCCTACCTTGCCACATACGGGATACTGCGTGAAGCTAAAAAAAAAATCTCCTGAATAATGAACATTTTAGCAAAATATTAATTTCATAATAATTATATTAAATTTTCCTGGCAAATTAATTTCCACCACATCCATGCTTCGACAACACCCCGACGTACATTTCAACCTCTTTATGACAGTGTAAATATTTACACTAGCGAGACAGGGTCAGTGGGAGGCTAATTAGAGGCATCTTTAGGCAAACTTAATGAATAGACCGTGTTTCATTACCAGCCTCCGCCTGGGGGCTTTGTCGATATATGAACTCGAAAGTGATATTGTTTTTACCACATTAGAAGTTTTTTTTTAAAAAACACATTGTTTTTGCTTTTGTGTACATGAATTTGTTCTCGCTGAGGCGACAGTAATTCTTTCTGTGTAGACGTTGAGCCGTGAGATATTTTAGCCTGATTTTTATAAGAAATTTTACCTTTTTAATTTTTAAAGATAAAATTGAAAAGCATTTGTAATAATACGTTTTGTATAGGTTTTTTGTTTTTTTCGAATTCTCGAGGAATTGCGTGTTGATTAGCGTAAGTCATCACCGCGCTTTGCCTCGTTACCAATGCGAGAAAATGAAAAAATAATAATATTCATCCCTCCTAGTGGGAATCGAACCCAAAATCCTCGCGTTTACAATCGCCACAATCTCATTATTATAATATGTATTATTATCACACGTATAAATTAAACTGAATTAATAATATTTCTATAAACTTACAATAATATTATTTAAACATAAAATAAATCAAAAATAGAAAGCGAATCGTTTAAACAAATTAATTTTAATTAAAAAGTGAGTGGACTCAAAAGTGATCAATGATTCGGTTGGACGTTATTATAACACAATACAATAATAATTTATTGCCATATTCACTTTAGTTTATATATAAATTATAAATCGTGCAGAATGTATGGACTGTGAAATATATTTAAATTTAAATAACAAATGTTTTATATTTCATAATAAAGATGTTATAAAATTATTGAAATGTCAGAAATATTGAAGCTGTCGTGGTGCATTTATATAATGTAAAAGTTGTGTGATCGATTTCCACTCCGGAGAATTAATTAATTTAATTTCTTCACACTGCACACTGGTAACAATACAAAGCACAGCGTTGAGTTCCGCCACCCAGCATGAAATGTCTTGATTTTTTTTCATAAAAAGGGGACCGCAGAGTCTTAACACTAGGCTGGTAACTTAACCTGCTACCCTTATGTAAGCGAAATATAGGCTGAATCTAAAAAAACGCATATATATTTTAAACATTTTGAAAGTGTTTATCCACACTTAGGAAAGAAAAATACTTATATAAGTGTCGCATATATAATTATTTTTTAAAAATGAAAAGAGCAAGAAAAAATTGACATCATCGTAGGTAAGAAACAAAAAATACAAATTATTGTTTTAACTTCACGCTGTAACCCGCACATAACAGGGTAGGCGGAGGAAACCTGGGAACCTAATGTTAAAACACTCCGGTCCTATTAAAACTCTTTCCGCCGTATTCTGCAGATATTGTATGTTGAGTGCCGTTCAACGCCGCACTTTGCTTTATTACCAGAGCGAAGAAAATGAAAATATTAATTCAATATTAAATTCATATTCATTCAATATTTATGCATATATCATTATCTATATACGAATATCACTACACACACACACACGTATTATATGAATGTTTTCATTTCGAAATACATTTAAACTTACATCGCAGACCTACTAACTCCATGCGTTAAACGCACCACATTCTACCATTATATTAGAAAGTATCCAATTAGTGTAATTACTAAATGCAACAACTTTATTCTGAAAGAGCGTGCTGTGCTCTTAAAAGGACACGTTTTTTTTTCATAATAAAAAAAATGTTTTAACATTTCTTAGCTTATTGTTGAAGCTGAATTCTGAAATTCTTTTTCAGTTATTTACTTTTTTCTTTTTAGCTTCACGCTGTATCCTGCACTCGGCATGGTATGATATTCATTCATGGAAAAACTGTATATGAAGCTTTATTATAAAATTTGAAAACAAACCGCCCGCCTAAATATTTTTGAAACTGTCCAATATTTGGCAACTGCAAAGCAAAGGAACGCAATAAAAGAGCCATTTCAAACTATGGAGAGCATTCACGTTTTAATAAAAATAACTAATATCCTATGCATTGCGTGTGAATGGCAGAACTCAACGCTGCGCTTTGCTTAAATAATTAATTTCCTCGAGAAGGAATCGAATTCACAATCAGTCGCACCGCAATTATTTGACATTATGATCAATCTCTGTTACATATAGATTCTACGTAAGTAAAAAAAAATATTTGGTGTTACGTACCTTAAACGGAAAAAAAATTACACTCAAAGCCACTTTGTTGTTGATCTGTCGGTCTGTCAAAACAATTGATTTGAGATGGCGTGGATATATCAAGCTGATATTAATTCCAAGCATTCAGATGCACGGTTCCTTGAAAAACAGAAATATACAAAAAGCTTTTAAGTCACAAATAAATATAACAGCATTTATTCATCGTTTTTGCTGCATTTTATATGAAATTCGCCGCGTACTGAAAACCTATAAGATGATACATAAAAATACTTGCCGTAGACCTACAGTTATGAAATTTGGCAAAAATATGACAATATTAGTAAAGAAAAAATTCCGGAAAGTAAAAATACTATAGATATTTTGAATCAAAACAAACTTATATTTTTTGTTTAAGCTTAGGGTTTTCAAATTTATTCGCTGCGTGATCAAAGTCTATTTCCCGTAGACCTATAATTTTGAAGTGTGGCAAAAAGTAAGAACTTACAGTACAAGTATAGGAAAAAATCTGAAAAATGTAAATAAATATTTATATTACATATAAAAATTTCCTTTCGTACAAAATGGAAATGTGCATACGCTTGCAAATTTAAGTTTGTCAATTTTTATAAATAGTAGATCCCTTTGACCTTCAATACTGAAAATGGTACGATATTCTTAGTGTGAGGGTCCGACTCGATCTTGACTGCATTGCACATGTGGCCACTTTTTTATTTCACACATCATAATAGACATAGAGAGATAAACATGCGTATTGACTGACGATACTAAATAATTTAATATTTCATTCCCGCGAGTAGAAATCGAACCCACAACCTGTCGCGCATGGAGTCTATTTAATATTTTCTCCAAATACAATTATTTAAACTTCACGATGTAATATTACGCAAAACTAATATGATTAATCGTAAGTAATTATCGATCTGTAAATAACACTATATGGACAAACTTGTTGAAGAACTATGTATATTGAGAGCGACGCAATAGTAAACTGAAAAATCATTCATGTACGTAATTTTTTTTTACATAGCGTAGCGCAGTGGCATAAGCGTTAACGATGGTTGTGGGTTCAATTCCCACTTGAGAAAATGAATTATTATTTATTAATATTTTCAATAAAACAAGATAGGTGGGGCAGATCTAATGTTAAGACTCTGGAACCTAACGCCGTGTTATGTTTTACTAGAGTGGTCTGTACCTGCTACATAAATAAGACAAATCTATTATTAATCAATTTTCACTATATTTTTTAAATGTTAATCACATATATTTTAAAACATAATAATCGAGTAAAGCGCGACTGTAGAAGCGAAAGATTGTGGGTTTGAGTCTGGTAACGAGACAAAGCGCGGGGTTGAATTCCGCCATTCAACACCCAGGATTGTGAGAAACTTAAGTGTCTTATTGAGAACGGAGTGTGTCATAAGGTTAGAAACATATAAGAATTTCGACGCAGCTCGATAAGAACGTATGGCATAATTGGCGTGAGTGCTTGGATAGATTTCAAGTGTTCCTATTATCTTTAAATTAATTTATTTTTATCTTTAAGTGGAGAACGGAGTGTCTTATCACTAGAATGGATAGTCTCTATATTCTAGAGAGAGACTATCTATTCCAGTAGACTATCTATCTCTGTCTTCCCTGCTATGTGCGGGATACAACGTGAAGGTGAAGTTATTATACATTTTTACACTACAGTTACTGCATTACCAGATACTTATTATATTCGTAATGTAATTTAAATAAATTACATTAAGTTATCGATAACTTCATATAATATTTAATTAATAGTTAGCTTCGAAGCTAATTATTAATTAAATATTTCATAAAAAATTCTAATAAAAAAATTATTCTTTTAATTTCCTGAAATTAGAATAAGTGAATTAGGATAATGTTAACGAGGCCAGTCGTAGCGCAGGGCCACAGACTTGTGACTGTAAACTCGTCAGGTTGTGGGTTCGATTCTCACTCGAGGAAATTAAATATTAAATATTTTAATTTCTTCACTCTGGTGCCGAGCCAAAGCGCGGCGTTGAGTTTCGTCATTCAATATACAATGTCTTCAGAATTCAGCAAAAAATAGGGGGCGGAGTGTAACTAGTATTTTTCTAATTAATTCAGTTATACAGGGTTCATAAAACTCAGAAATACGTATTCTCAAGATTTTCTTGAAAAGATTGAATTAAAGAAAATCTTCAAAAAAGTTAAAGGCTTGGAATAAAATGGCCGGGGAATTTGCTGAAAGCTCGACAAAGGCGGGTCTCCTTGTAGTTCTGGTGCGCCCTGAGAATTGTAGTATTGAATTCTTTGACTTTTCCACCTTTTCTGACTTACAAAGAAAATAATAGAATTACTGTTTTTAATACCCTCATTTTATTTCCACATTCGTTTAATTAATACGCTGTTCTGTTTTGTTAGGGAATGTCAATCAATTAAGAACACCGCATTCTGTTTTACTCAATAATAATTAGATATTGTATAGGTAGATTTAAAATTACAACAACACCATATTTCCTTGTTTCTTGTATTATTTCTAGCTTACAGTCAATAAATATGTTTGCACTTATATCCGAATAGAATAGATGAGAGATAAATAGATAAAAAAAGCCGCATAAATTCTAAATTGCAAAAGAAAATGATTCATATCAAGTGAAATCACCAATACGTAGTATGAATTTTACAATACAGAATGTGCTCAATCGAACACTAATCTATTCCATTGAAATAAAAGAATAAAAGCGGAAAATCGACACACAGTTGTAGTACTATTTGTTGCTGCTATGAAACGTAGAAAATATTTGACGGCTATAGTATGACGTATGGTCTGTTCCTGCGCTGAAAAATAAAATTTCAACGTCAAAAGAGATATGCATATTCATAACAATATATTATTAAAATGAGGTGTTATATAGTAAATTACTTTCTTTAAAAAATATGTCGCCTATTTGCGATTGAATATATGTATGTTTTTTAATAAATATACGAGTATGTATAGTATACGTATGTTTAATTAAAAGAGTGGCTTAAAAAATTATGAGCGTATAGCAGAGTAGACGGAGGGATCCTAGTGTTAAGACACTCAGTATCACACTTTCCTTTAAATTTTAAAATAAAGCGCTATCATATAATTTTAGTTGATGAGAATACTGAAAAAATATTATAATTTATGAGAAAAAAAATTGTAATACATCTTAACATAAAAACTGATTAAGTGCGAGTTGGACTCGTCCACCGCAGTTTCCGTATCAATTTCAAGATTGTAGATCAAAGACAAGAACTGCTTATATAAGTGTCAAACTTAAGTTTGCAGGCATATGATATATATGAACTAAAATATAGTTGAACTAAAAAATTTAGTTATAATAATAATTTTAGGTCCACGAGAAATTACGCGGCGTTTTTCATACAAAATGCAGCAAAATCAATGCTTGTAGATATTTTTTTTCTGTGCTGCAAGAGAGCGTACACCTAAATATTTGATATTAACTTCAGATTGATAACAAAGTTATCCTACAAGGATTCCGTTCTTACCTTTTGATGTACGGAACCCTAAAACCGTACCTTTTAATTTTGTATATAGAATGCCACATTGCATTCACTGTCAACTGAACTGTTTGAACTGTTGACGAACGCAAAAACGTCACTTTAATGAACTAAAACTCGTAACGCTTTTAACACAATTCTGTAACTATAAATGTAGATACAACACTTTAATGGTAGGACATTCATTCCCGCTTCGTGTGAAAATTACAAGTAGAATTTTATTATATATTTTTTATATTACTTCGACATTGGCTCTATTATTTAACACTTACAAGTATTTTTAATATTTTTTAAAGTGTTATTCCACACTTGGGAACGAAAAATATTTATTTAGAAAACGTATAAAAATTTGAACGTTGCGGGAATTGAATCAACGCCTCCTGAAAACCAGCCAGGTCAGAGTCCCGCTATGTAATTTTTTATTTTTTTATATGTTTTCTAAATAAGTATTTATAATTATTCTAAGTTCACTTACATCAATATTGGTATATAAAAATAGAATCCAGTCCGCTTGTCGGCCGGCAAACCGAGGTTCGTATCCCTCATGGGACGCCTTTATCGCCGTTGTAATCTATATTTTGTATTTAGATTTAGTAAAATTACTTAAAAACGGCGTATCAAATAAACGCAGTTCATTCGAAGTCTGCATAATATATTTTCGTTCATCCAAGCAGCACGTGCACATCGATGCAAGCGTCTACATTCGTACCTATAAAATTTATTATAGCTTAATAAAAACACTACGTCTTACTTTAACATTTTTTTAGATTACACTCTGTATTGCATATAGCAGGGTAGATAGAGGGAACCTAGTATTAAGCCTAGCTTAATAAGCTACGATCCCCACTTCCTGCCGAAATTTCGACATATTTTATGATTCATTAAAAGATAGACATAAGCTATATTTAGTAAAGATCTACAATATTAACATTTAACATTATGCTTAGAAATTCGGGTATCATATATTTGATACCTAATTATCTTTAAAATATTCTATTACATTCATAGAAATGAATATAATACAATTCAAGTCTGCGTGCTGTAGTAAATAATTGTCGAGAGATGTTATTTTAAGGCTTTTTGACTTATAATGTATTTTGAAATTATAAAATTTATAGTGAAAATCATTTAAATATAAAAAAACACATATTAGTTTCGCTAGGGTAACTTTATTAAAAGAAAAAGTTGGTCTGGAAACAAAATTTGTTTTAAAACTTACTTAAATGCTAAAACTTAAAGTTCGTATCTCAGTGACTAGTGTTATGGGATCGAAATGTTCTCCTACGATAAAATGTGGTAATTATAATACTACCTTTGCCTCTTACTTTGTAATATAAAATCCAGCATCGAGTTCACATTTAATGACTAATTAATAGGAAAATGTATATTTTCGTTTCGTTTTTGTTTATTTTCGCTCTGGTGTCCAGACAAAGCGCGGTGTTGAGTTCCACTACCCAAGACGCATTGCCTCCCGAATTCTTCTTAACACTAAGTTCCCTTTGCCTACCCTGATGTGTGCGGGATATTCTATTAATAAAATGAGGATATGCGGGATTTTTTTTAATAAAATTTGGATATTTCACTATTTAGTATATATATTCTGAAGCTGAAGCATTTTAAATATACAAGAATTTCTAGTAAAAATATGACATAATGAACTTGTTATCAAACACAAGGGCTGACACCGTTATAGACCCCTCGAGTAACACCTACAATAGGCACTCTATCTCCACTCAATCACTCACTCCTCCCTTCCTCTCAATACGTCTGCTATTGAACTTTAAGACCAAGTTTCTTGAAGGCGATCATTTATCCTTTATGCGCTAACGTTTTATATAAGGTTGCTTTAAATGCTTTATTAATTTATAACTTTAGTAAGTTTAATCTGATCGTAAGTACGATGTTTGTAGGTTTAATTTTACTCCCAATGAAACAAAACAGGCTTGCGTTACTCAAGTTAGATAGTATGGAAAATAAGAGAAATATTCTGAATACATTTTTTTTATATAAAAGTATATAGAATAAAATAGAAGGACCTATATCTTTTAGTCTCTAGTAGTTCTTGTAAGACATCAAGTCTTCTCGAAGCGCCTTTTGGAGCTATTCATGAGAATTGTTATGTAAAATAAACCTTCAAATGCGACATCTTCAAACAATACACTTTGGATCCTTTCGGTTACTCCCTGCTTTAATTTTGCCGAAACGTAAACTATAAACGAATTACTGTTGTCCTTGTGAAATAAATATTATTATTTATTTTTGTTAAATATTTTAGTTTTTATTTTGTTAATAAGTATAATAATAAATATTATACTAATTTAAAAAAATTTTATAGAACCTTAATTAAATACTTGTAATCTGTCCTTTTTTTAAATTTTTTGTACATGTTTTGCAATATAGTTAAATGTATGCTTATATATAGTGGCATGCCTTATTCATCTTAAAGGGTAATGTATTAATTATAAAAAAATAGACATTTATGAAGACTGTTATTCATTAAATATAATACACCTGGTGACTCAAATGATAAATATATATGGGCTAGGTTAGATATTTATCTTGGATTTAGGACTTTCCCAAACCAAATTCCAGTTTTAACTGTTACACCTAAAGGAATATATTGTGTCCATTTTAAATACTTAACCACGACTTTATAATCCATTTTCAGTAAAGATAAATTGCAAACAGTTTTGTTTTTCCGATTCAACAAGAGTTTCCTTATATTTCGTTATTTCCTCTTCACCGCGAGCCCTTTTACTCTCTGGTGGGGACAACGTATTATTTTAGCCAAACTTTCTCTGCGCAAAGTAAAAAAGTTGCGTAATGTGTCTTTTTAAGAGAAATTGTTTCGAAATTGCTTTTAGATATTCTTCGCGTAATTGATATTTAAATGAACTTGCAGGACTTCAATCGGTTTTTTAACGAAATATGATGTGTTTAGTAGTTGTCGCATCTACTATCATTTCTATGTAATTTGAATAGATGAATAAAAGGTTGACCCACAGGAATACGTCCAACTTTTTCAATGGGAAAAAATAGCCGACGTCCGTTCTCGTGTCAAAAACAATCCATGTGTCAAATTGAATAACGATCAGTCGAGCCGCTAAGGCTAAGTAAACCAAAAAATATACTAAAGTATCTACGTATCTAATAATACGGGCGACTAATGCCAGTAGTCACTTTTTATTTATTTCTAATATATATATATTGTTGTATATATAGGTGAGCTTATAGAGTTAAGTATTTTAAAAAATAAATAAAAGAAAGTAATATTTTATTTACCCCTAGTGGGGAAGAAACCAGCAACCATTGCACTCACGGTCAGTCAGTTTCCATCTAAGTAAATAGTCTATTATTTTTAAATATATATATTTTTTAAAATAATAGAATATGAATAACAAATTGCGAAGCTGTACTTTATTTTGAATATTTATCAAACCGTAACGTGCCGGTGTAACCGAGTGCAGGTATAAAAATAATTAAAATACAGTCATTCACCCGAATTAAAGTTCGAATCCACAACTATCAAGTGTTCATTCAATAAAGTCCTGAAGTAGGACTAGTATAGACTATGAAACAATGCATAGCTATTAACTATATACCAGTATATACTATTGATTATATTATAATGAAATCTACTTTAAACATAACGTTATTCCTTCACAGTGACTTGGGCCCAGCTGTTTGGTTTGGCAGACTGAGGGAACCAAATATTAAGATACTAAATTCCCAATTTTTATTTCCACTCTTCGGATTTTTAAGGTATTGAGAGCCTTGCCTTGTTTCCAGAGCGAAGAAATGAAAACATTAAATATTTCATGTACGTGTAGTATGTAGCAGTAGGCGGGTTACCTGTGCCTACTGTTCTCAACGCTCAAAGTTCTCAAAGCTGTAAAGAAATAAGCTATAATCAATTTTCGTTGTAAGTTTCCAATTTTTTTAAAACCACCAAGAATTTTATCATTTGTTTGAGTTTCTTTATAAGTTGTTCTCGTGTACCATTTATTAAGTAATAAAAAGTTTCGTAGAAGAGGTTTACTTTGCACGAACAAAATACCCACAGCGAGCATTTTAGAGTTACAATTGCATCGGCAAGACTTATTTAGAATACAAAACTTTTGTGATACTAATGCTCCATTCTTATAACTAAATTGATATTGCAGTCCATGTTCACACAGTGCAAAATTGGATGTCCTAATAAAATATATATATATATCTTAGTTCAGAAACTGATTTTTTTAACAAAAAAATGTTTTTCTTTTCGAATCTATAATATATTTTATGTATATCTGTTGTTAGCTGTATCCGCGGCAAGTTATCGGTTCGATTTCCACTCGAGGATATAAAATATTTAATATTTACATTCGATCTGGTGTCGAGACAAAGAGAGACGTTGAGTTTCGCCACTCGTTACGTAATGCCTCCACAATCTAGCGGAAAATTTTGAACAGTGTCATCACTAGATTCCGTCTGCATACTCTGCTATGTGCGAGATACAGTGTGAAGTTAAAAAAATACTTATTTCATTGACAGATAATATAAATAAAAAGAATAGCGAAAACGCAAACGCTATTTGTATTCATTCATCGTCTGGAAGGAGGTGAGCCCGAGCGTCGAGATTCATGACCCAACAAATAACCCGAAAATGGAACTTTGGAACAACCGAAACGGGTGCCTTGAAAAATTACGAACTTTTCTTCGGGGAACTAAGTTTAAGTCACCTTACTATCAAAAATCTTAGGTGACTCTTACAAACACACTTCCATTGGATCTCGGTTTTTTTTAAATCAGTGAAAAGATGTTAGTATTCTTAATATATTTTTCAAATTTCTATATTTGATAGTCTGTTTCATATAAAAAAATAGTAACGTTAAAATTCAGAATGTTATTAATATATATTTTTGAAAGAGATGAAGAAAGGACGGCATGCAATATCAGTGTAAATGGTAAGCTATTAGAACAAGTGAACGAAGTGGTATACTTGGGAAGTATGTTCAGTAGAGATGGAAGATACGAGATGGATGTGGAAAGGCGTATTGCTGCCGGTAACAAGGTTAACGGAGCCTTAGCGGCATTGATGAGACGGCGAAAAGTCAGCACAGCTGCGCGTTTGGCCGTACACAATGCAGTTCTGGTACCGACTCTGTTATACGGCAGCGAAACGTGGGTATTACAGAAGGAGAACGAAAGAAATATGAATGCTGTGGAGATGCGATCTCTTCGTAGGATATGCGGAGTTAGCTTAGCTTATCGAATCCGCAAAGAAGAGGTACACAGAATGGCAGGTACTAGCGAGGATGTCACGGTGCGAATGAAGAAGAACGTGCTCAGCTGGTTTGGGCACGTCGAACGAATGAGTGATGAAAGAATGGCAAAAAAGAATTATGATGGAAAAGTGAGTGGTAAGAGAGGTAGGGGGAGACCTCGGTTGACCTTCGAAAACACAGTATCAAAGATACTGGAGGAAGGTCACGTAAAAAGCATGAGGACCCCCCGGAGGGCATGTATGAACAGGTTGATGACAGTGGACGAGGCGAAAGAGGTATGTAGAGACCGTAGCGTTTGGCGCTCCGTTCTCTCTGACTACCCCGCTAGGGATAAAGCGTGAAGTTAGTTTAGTTTAGTTTAGTTTTTATTAATATATAACAGGACTATACGTATGTATATCATTTATGATCCTCAAAACAGTATCTCAAGATTTATCTCAGCGTTGAGAGCTCTTTATAAATACGGGCCATAATAAAGTTAGTCCTAGTAATAGCAATTAGTATGAAAATATGTGATATGCCTGTAAATTATGTTACAAAACAGTAATAGTAAAAATAAATGTTTATTAATTAATTAATATAGCTGTCATACTATGAAGAAAAATAAATAAAATATTTTATAGTAATTTATATATTATAGTTTTTTTTAATACAAAAAAAAATCAAGCGTTTTTCAAAGTTCTCCAGTTCTAACTTGTGTAGCAAAGTTGGAGTACCATTCAGTTTTTTATAAATTTCAACAATAGAAAAGACACACAGGACACAAAATATATCGTAAAAAGCCAAATAAGTTTCAAAAGGCCAGTCGCGTTACATATTGCGTTACAAGCGTGTGCTTGTTAACAAACGCGAGTGGTTGTGGGTTTGAAGAAATTAAATAATTATATATTTTTATTCCTTCGCTCTGATGTCGAGGCAAACGCGACGTTGAGTTCCGCCACTTAGCATGAACACTTAACAATGCCTTCAGAGTTCGTCGGAAAATGGAGAACGGAGTGTCTTAACACTAGGTTCCTTCTGCCTACCCTGCTGTGTGCGGGATACAGCGTGAAGCTGATGTTTTTAAGTAACTTTCATGTACATATATCTAAATTTCATAATAAAAATAGGCTTAAGATATATAAATGCGATTATAAGATTGTCGGTGACGGGTAGTCGAAAGCGGTGCTTCGCGTGTTGCATGGTATTATCTTGTTTTTGTTATAAGAAGGCGTGACGGATACCTTTAGGCGTACATCCTGTATGTCACTTAGTTACAAAAACCGCGCCATTACTTATATATACATTTTTTTAGCTTTACGTAACACTAGTTTCCAAGGTGCCTTCTGCCGACCCGCACATAGCAGCATAGGCAGAAGACACCTTAGCAACTAGACTTAAGTCACTCCGTTCCCATAACAACATTTTTCGGTAGATTCTGGAGGCATTACGTGTTAAGTGGTAGAATTCAACGTCGCACTAAGCCTCGTGACCAGAGCGACGAAATGAAAATATTAAATATTTCTTTTTCTCGAGTAGGAATCGAACCCACAACCTGTCGTGTTTACATTCACACGCTTGCAACGGTATCTATGTTTATGCGTACATAGGTATGAAAATATAAACTACACGGTTGTTAAACAGAACAGAAGCTGATGGAGGCTGATTAGCCACTCCAAATGGAACCTTGATGCTGACGAGCCTCAGACATGAGCACCGACTACAGAGAGAGAAAGAGAAACAGTAAAATATAGCTGTCAATTATCATAAATGCTATAAATATCTACATAAATGCATACGATAGAACCAATTACGCTTCTATTATGTTTATAGTTTCAGTAAAAACCTTTTTATGAAATGAATCCATTATAGAAATCAGATTAAAATCACTTAAAAAGCGAGCAATTCACTTGAGCGAGCAGAAGTGGGATCCCTTCTCACGAGCCTACACTGATTTTATTTATTTACATCTTTCCTTACTTCAATTGTATGTAAATTAGGACCTCTTTTAATTCAACATGTACTTTAAATAACTTGAAAATGATTTTATGTAAGTTATAATTTTATATATTTTTTTATACTTTTATACAATATATGAAAAAATATTAGTTTTTTTTACTTAAAAGTTATCCCGCTAAGTAATATAGGCAAACCTTATTTAACCTAACAAGTGTAAGGACCCTCCGCTGCGTGTTGAGTGATGCAACTCACCGCAGTATTTTATTTGTATTATATTTTAATAGTAAAAAAATATATTTATGTGTCACATATTCTATATAATTAATTTCATTTTTTTGTACCATTCTATAGTACAAACTTATTGTGTTTGATAACAAAATTAAGTCTAGATCATTAACTTTTTATATATAAGATCTATAAACTAAAAGAAACAATCAGCTTCATGCTATATCCCGCACTCACCAAGGTAGGCAGAGGGGACTTAGTATTAAGACACTCCGTTACCCATTTTTCGCTGAATTCTGAAGGCGCTATATATAAGTGTGTATTTATTTATACCTAGTACTTGCCTAATGTATTTTAATACTGTATTACTAAATTATCTTGTTCTGTAAATTATATATTAAAATAAATGTTTTTGTAAATTTGGTAACTGATGTCAGATATAGCTAATAGTTTGATAAAAATAGAAATAAATAGGAATGTAAATTGAAATGAAACAATCAAAGTAAATAGTAAAAAATTGTATTTAATTGTAAGTAAAAAATATATTGAGCGTTGGTAACTTTTATAATACTTCTTGTCGTATGTTATTAACATTTAAAACGAAAATAAAATATACTTGTCACGAACATTGTTTCTTAATTCTAATATGTAGGTATTTGTTCATTTATTTATATTTAAGATTTTTCAATAACAAATTAAAAAAAGTTTCCAGTATTTACATTATTACATTATATTTTGTCTGGTTAATTAATTTTTCTTTTCATTTAGATTTTTATAAAAAAACAATATTCGTCACAAGTTTAATAATATATGAAAATATTTATCTAATTTGTCATTTTAAAATGTAAAACTAAATAAATTATTTTGTACTCTAATACTGCTTATTTTAGTTATACTTAACGTGACCATGCTTTGTTTAGTTCAAAACAAGACATCAGTTTTTATAATTTGAAGTTTTAATTACAAATTTTTAACTAAATATTGAAAAAGTGACATTTGATTTTGTCATGTTTATTTTCGTTTTGCGTGAACCATGCTTTTTATTTTTTCAAGAACGGCCAAACGTACGTACTCAACCGACCAAATTTATGAGCCATTTCAAAAACCGGGGTATTTATAAGAGCGAAAAGCGGACAGTCCCGTTCGGAACGGGACGTTTGGTCACGTTATTTATACTCGTTTTATAAAGAAAATATATCACACTTAATAACAGATATAATATAAATGTTTATTCTACATAGATTCTGTATATGTATTTAAATTTGAACTAAAATATCATAGCGGTCAACTATTGCGTGTAAATACAATTTCACTAGCATTTGAAAAAGTTAAAATGAAAGAGAATTACTATTAGAAAGGTTTAAAATTTAAAGCAGATACAAAAAATTTAATTGTAGAAAGAAAACGAAACTAAAACATGAGAGCCTTTGTAGAATAAAATAATACTTAAAAAATATTTTGTTTAAAAAAAAACTTCCTTAAAAGTACAATAAAACTTACAAGGATTTTGAAATTCACTTACTTATATTAAATTTATACATTGAAATGATTGGCTTAAAAATAAATTTATATGGTACGATTTTTTTATATTTTGCTGAAAGAAGGTGAGACAGAGTCTAATGATAGAACACTCTGTTTTGTATATGGGTTGTAAAGGATCCGTGCTCTTATTCCAATTAATTAGATAATGTAATATTAAATATAGATAAATTTGAACGGAATTGGAATCTGCAGCAACCCGGCCCGGCGGCGCGCCGTCGGGCCGCTAGTGTACACGCGCCGTCGGGCCGCTAGTGTACACGCGCCGTCGGGCCGCTAGTGTACACGCGCCGTCGGGCCGCTAGTGTACACGCGCCGTCAGGCCGCTAGTGTACACGCGCCGTCAGGCCGCTAGTGTACACGCGCCGTCAGGCCGCTAGTGTACACGCGCCGTCAGGCCGCTAGTGTACACGCGCCGTCAGG